>JAFVLL020006820.1:0-110000 GCA_021397915.2 Tor tambroides
ATCAAAATAAAAAAAATAATATATTTTTTTTAATGTTTTACTTTACATGTAATAAATCTAGAATATATGAAAGTTTCACTTTTTGAAATGTTACCAAAAAAAAAAAAAAAACTTTTTCACGATATTCTAATTTTTTGAGATGCACCTGTATCTATATAGGCTATAGCCTATATAGTTGATGCAGTACAACAGATTCTGCCAAAATGTAGGAATACTTAATCACAATAATGAGATCTCTGTGCTTAATTGTCATGAAAGTAATGTCACAGCATAAAAACTCATAATGGGCCAAAAAACATGCTTCATTTCCTTGTACTTAACAGCTTTCGTGACCTTCACTTATTAAGTGAAACGGGATATTTTCATTTTGCTAAATGGACTAAATACAGATGTGCGTCATTCAAACGCTTTTGTAATTCATGTCAGCATGGACTGAACAGGCATCTCGAATTTCTCCAAACCATGGCCAAATATTCCATGAGTCTGTTATACTGGAAAGATCTGAGAAAAAAAGAGTGGCCTTCCAAAAGTCACAAGCAAAGCTAAACTGAAACTGGCAAAGTAGTTGCCTACACTGAGGAAATGATTGCTACATATGCCATTTTTTGTTTATTGTTGTCATGCGTTTTAATTTTGTCATAACAATTAAATAAAGCATAAAGCTAATTGATGCACTGTGATCAGTACAAATTTTTCCTCACAAGGTCAAAGATCATCAGCTGAGTCCTAAGAAATCTCATTATCATTATTTTATAGTCCCAAACAAACACACCCTGTTGACTAAAGGGGTGTAATATTCTGTCACACATCCTGGTGTCAACGGTCATAATCACCAGACTGAAACATAGGAAGCTGGTTGGCATACATACTCGTAAGATGCTCGAGTAAAATTCTTGAGAAAAAAAGCAAATGGACAAATTCGAAAAGGACCATATGATTCATGTACAATATTTAGAGTCTTCTGAATCCGTTTGGTAGCTTTGTGTGTGGAAGAGCATGTAACAGATGTCATAAAGTTGGATATATGCTTCAATAGGAATATTCCAGTATGGCTAAACAGCTTCTTTCATCACTGCAGAGTTTGAAGAGGTGAAGAGTGGATAACCTGGACATGCATGGCAGGATCTCGCAGTTGTTCTTGATTAATGCATTAACATGTGGTCTGGAGGTATGTTTGGCTGCTGGGACCATCTACATCCCACCTATGCTGCTGGAGGCAGGGGTGGAAGAACGATTCATGACCATGGTACTGGGTAAGTCACTTCAAAAGAGGTAATTGTCAAAAGTTAGGCTATACTTAGAGGGCAGTGGGTGGCCAAGTTATTAAAGATCTGATAACCAAACATTTTGAAGGTGTTGGAATGGCTTCTCGTGAGCTCAAAGGTTTTGAAAAGGCAGGTCCGTGTAGAAATAGGCTACGCGATTTGCGCAGACTGAGAAGAATGCGTTCGTATCAGAAATATGTCAAACACAGATAAAAAGTTCCTTAAAGGACATATAGCCTATACATGTTTCAGACATGACACAAGAAGGTATGTCGCCGTGTTTCCAAAAGCTATTCACGCTATTCAACGCTCCTTGAACGCTGACGTGAAAACAAACACAGCGACACATGCGTGGTTCGATTCACGAACAGATGATTCGAATGAGCCGGTTCTTTTTATGAATCGTTCAAATAGACGCATAAGCTCATTGATTTGAACCAGACTGGCAAATCCTGACGATGAATCTTTTACTGAGTGAACTAAAATGAATCAAATCCGCCAGACTGAAACATATGACGCACTTTAACAAGGTAACTGTTCCATTCCGTCAAGATTGCATAACCTACATCAAGTTCATATATTTATGGATACATTTGACTCACTTACTGAGCCGCAAATTCCACGTCAATGCATTGACACTTCCATCTCTTTTTTAAGTTTTTAATGCCAAGGATATGTTGATCTCCTTGCGAAGGGCCTCTTTTCTAAAGTGTAAAGGCAGCTGTATCATTTTAAAAAATATTATAATACCATAAATATATGTTGTTGTTTTTTTTAAAGTATTATGAAGTATTCAATAATTAAAAAGAAATAAAATGATTCAGTAATGAAATATAATGTAATGAAATTAAATAAATGAGTTAAATTGTACAGCATTGTAGGCTACTGTATTGTATAACATTTTTACAGAGGAAAAAACAGTGTCCTACAATATGCATTTAGCAGAAACTCACATTCAGAGTGAATTTATAATTTGATGCTTTATGATTTGATGTTTTATTTCAGCTGTGGGACCTGTGCTGGGGCTGATCGTTGTCCCTCTGATTGGTTCGGCGAGTGATAGCTTGAGAAGTAAATATGGTCGCAGACGTCCCTTCATATGGGTGTTGTGCATGGGTGTCCTGCTCGGTCTCTTGATCATCCCGCAGACGTCCACCCTCGTCACCCTGCTCACAAAACAACAGCAGCATTGGCTGGAGGTCCCGCTGCTGGTCCTTGCCATTTGTTTGATGGAATTTTGTGGTCAGGCCTGCTTCACACCTTTGGAGGCCTTGGTTTCTGACCTCTTTCCTGGAGAAGAGGAGAGTCGCAAGGCTTTCTCCATCTACTCCCTCATGCTCAGTCTGGGCGGATGCATTGGATACCTGCTGCCCGCAGTTGACTGGACCACTTCGGCTACCGTGGTCTACTTGGGTGGACAAGAGGCCTTCATCTACGTTGTTCTGACCTTCATTTTTCTCGCCTGTTTGATGGGTATGACCTTCATCTCTGAGGAGCAGACAGGACGAGAACGGCTGGGGGAAGCTGAGGTTTCCAGAAGGCATGAAAACCTGAAGACTTGCTGCTCCCCTTGTGTGGCATTCCCCAGACTTCTGTTTTTGCGAAGGACGTTCTCTAGTCTCCTTTCGGTGGTTCCCCGACTCTACTTGCTGTGCAGTCGCATGCCAAAAGTCATTGCAAGGCTGTTCGTGGCTGAGTTGTTTAGTTGGATGGCACTTATGTCTTTTATGCTCTTCTACACGGACTTTGTTGGAGAGGGATTGTATAACGGGGTGCCCAGTGATGAGCCAGGCTCCTCGGGAAGGATACGCTATGATGAAGGTGCAGTTTTATCTGTAATATATACAGAAAATGTACTTGAAACAAGATAAATTTACTCGAGAAGCAACACTGCATATGATTTTAAAACTTGTTTTAAGAGAATACAATGAACTCTCAGCCAAAAAGGTACAAAAGCTGTCTCTGGGGTGGTACCCTTTCAAAAGGTACTAATATGTACCCTTTAGGAGTAAAAAAGGTACAAAAGCGTACCTTTTGAAAAGTGACAGCTTTTGTACCTTTTTTTCCTGAGAGTGTATCTTTAATAAGAGTGTATGTCATCTTACTGCACTTGCAATTTTTTCTTCACTTGTTTTACATTTAAACAACAAAAGTCTGGAAAAAATCTCTACCAGTGCAGTTAAACAAAATATGTTTATATTCAAGATGAGATTACACTCACAGTTCATTTATTTCAGTTAGTGTTAGCATGTTGCTGAGCTAATAACAGTAAATATATTCATAGCGCATACACACACACACACACACACACACACACACACAAACACACACACACACACACACACACACACACACACACACACACTTGTTTCACTATCCTTGTGGGGACTTCCATAGGCGTATTGGTTTTTCTGCTGTACAGACCGGATATTCTATTGCCCTACACCTAAACCTACCCCTTACAGGAAACTTTCTGCATTTTTACATTTTCAAAAAACTTCATTCTGTGTGATTTATAAGCTTGTTTACCCGTGGGGACCTCAATTTAGGTCCCCACCGTGACACAAGTCCCCATGAGTCTGTGTGTATTCAGGTTTAATTCCCCACCAGGATATAAAAACAGGTACACACACACACACATTTGTATTAGTATTAATATTAGCATTAATATTAACATAATAATAGTACTTTTAATAACTATAGATCTATAATAGAAAATGTATTTATTACTATGAATTACTATGTATACTAGATACTACTATATGGAAAATTCTAGTAATTTTAATAATACTAATACTTAATTCATTTAAATTTTGGGTGATTTTTTGAGGAGAGTCAAAAACAGATGTTATAATGTATATATATATATATGTGACCCTGGACCACAAAACCAGTCATAAGTGTAAATTTTTAAAAATTGAGATTTATAAATCACCTGAAAGCTGAATAAATAAGCTTTCCATTGATGTATGGTTTGTTAAGATAGGATCATATTTGGCCGAGATACAACTATTTGAAAATCTGGAATCTGAGGGTGCAAAAAAATCAAAATACTGAGAAAATTGCCTTTAAAGTTGTCCAAATTAAGTTCTTAACAATGCATATTACTAATCAAAAATTGTTTTTATATGTTTACAGTAGGAAATTTACAAAAAATCTTCATGGAACATGATCTTTACATAATATCCTAATGATTTTTGACATAAAAGAAAAATCAATAATTTTGACCCATACAATGTATTTTTGGCTATTGCTACAAATATACCCCAGGGACTTAAGACTGGTTTTGTGGTCCAAGGTCATATATATATATATATATATATATATTAAAATATAAAAAAATATATATTTTTAGAAAGTCAATACTTATATTCAGTATTGATTACACTGTTCAAAAGTGATAGTAAAGACATTAATAATGGTAAATAAATAAGGTTCTTTTGTACTTGCTATTCATGAAAGATTCCTGAAAAACATTCCACAAATAAATAAATAAGCAGCACAACTATTTTCAAAATTGATAATAATAAGAATTTTTTTTTTTTTCAGCAGCAAATCAGTATATTAGAATGATTTCTGAAAGATCACATGACACTGTAGCCTGGAGTAATAGTTTATATATGGAATCTAAATATTTTTGTGTTATTTTTATGTCACTCCAGGTGTGCGAATGGCCAGCCTGGGTCTTTTCCTCCAGTGTGTGACCTCTGTGATCTTCTCATTGCTTATGGAGCGTATGGTGTTGTGTATTGGAGTCAGAAAGCTGTACCTGAGCAGCGTGATTCTGCTGGCTGTGAGTACAGCAGTTATGACCGTATCCCACAACATTATATTAGTCACCATCATGGCCGCTGCTACAGGATACACCTTCTGCAACCTGCAGATTCTGCCATACACGCTCACATGCCTGTACCACTCAAATGCACAGGTAACGACTCCAAGCAAAACATCATGCATTTGTATATCTTCCACGTTAATGTTTATATCCTAACCAGTTGCACTTCTCAATTTCCAGGTGTTTTTCTCCACCGACAGGCGCAAAATTCCTCTCAGGGAGGAAGATCTAATATTAATCAGATCAGAGATGCCGTCCTCAACTAAGCAAAAAAGAACTAATGGGTGCATCAATGGGTATCCAGGTACGATACTCTTCCAGAGCAATATAAAAAACTCACAATCACTTGATCTGCATGTGTCTATCACCTTGGAGCCACAACCCCCAGCCGTCAGAGGCATGGGCACAGACATTGCCATTTTAGACAGCGCCTACTTGCTGTCTCAGGTCGTCCCGTCCCTCTTTATGGGCTCCATCGTGCAGCTCTTCCAGAGTGTGACTGCATACATGGCCTGTGCATCTCTGTTGAGTCTGGTGGCTGTGTATTTCTCCAGTAAGATCGTCTTTGAGAAGGCGGATATTGATACGAGATGATTGAGATGTTACCAACAGAGCAACAGACTCTGGATAGTGACAAAAACTACAAAAGGCAGCTGGTTCTGTTTAGTATTTTTGGAGAGAGAGATGGAAATGTGCAATTGAATGCATACAGGTAATTTATTAGAAAAAAAACATAGGCTGTAATATTCAGCAAACAATATATGGTCATACATTTACATAAAAAGGTCTTATTTGAGCATTAAATTATTTGACAAAACTATTGTTTTACGTAACCTGTGGCTTACAATATTATAATTGCAATATTGCACAATTGTACACCTTTTAAGGAGAGCAATTTCACAAGTAACAATGAAGTATTAGATGACTTGGGTGTATTGAAATGCAGAAAAGTAAACATGCTGAATGTTTAAAGCGAAGATGAGTAAGAGTATTGAGTTTTGAATATTGTGACACAACCTTGTTCAACCTGTTAAAGTCCGTGTAAAGTGATATTAAAATATGTGTTCTGAGTTTGTCACACAACAGAAAAATGTGTTATTAACCACCCAGCCAGATTTGAACGATAAAAAAACGCCAAGTAACTTAAATAAGTTATCAAAATCTTTGAAAAATAAGCAGAACTTCCCACTCGCGGGGAAGCGGCCGTCTCTCTCAACTGTCAAATACGCTACAACCTGAATGGATGCTACTGATACTACCTCTAGTAGCTTAATTGGATTTATACAGCCATACATGTCTGAGCATGCAAGTTCGTTATTTAATAGTAGACGCGCGGCAATCGCGCTCAATGCGCGTCAGCTCTGCAGTGAGTTGAAACCTTCTCGTAGTCAAGGCCAGTGCGACTCATGGTTGCTTAGCAACGGCAAACACCACTAGAGCGCAAGCTCCGTTGCGCTTTGAAAGAAGAGAAAGCGGTACAGCTCGCGTTTCTAGATGCGAATTGTGAACGCTCCTTGTTTTTAAATTGTATGTATTCTGCCACATATTGATGTCTCTGGGCTAAGACCCGGGTATCCAATCACCCTAGAACCGTCTCTGCCTAGAATCTGTATCTAACATCACAGACATTCAAAAAGACAAACTAAGAACTTGACCTCTCAACATAGTTATTATAGTGTTAGGGGCGGGGCCACGCTCGGTGGCTCCATTGCGTCATCGAGCCACTGTTTTAGCCCCGCCCAAAAAAAAAAAATCCTGAACACAGAATTGGTGAAAAACCGTTTAACGGTTTAACTCCACACTTCAGTACTACATATTTCAGAGTCTTTGTAATGTGTTTCAGCAATACATTTCTAACATTTGTAATGTGTTTAGAAACAATTCTCAGAATTCTCTTTACACGGACTTTAAAGAAAGTGATGTTTACATTATCTAAAGAAAGAAAAGAACATGGCTGAAGACTTGCTGGTTATTCTATTTTTATTTTTGTGCTGGAGAAACAAAAGTCTAAACTGCATGTCTTAAAGATTTATTTTATTCAATAACACGTGTTTGAGTTGGCAGGGCATAGCACTTAATTTCAAATAATTAATTTGTGTATTTTTAGGTACTTTTTTGTTTTGGTTCTAAGATACAGCCTAATGTTGCTGTCATTTAGCACCTTAATCTAAAAGATAAAAGCTATTTCAACTATTAATTAAAATAAAATCTAATAAACTTATACAGCATTTTATAGGACTAGCATAATACAATTTTTAGCTATAGCCGGCCACCTCTTGACTTATGATGGGTGGCATCAGGCAGTTCTTTATCAACTACTGCCATCTAGTGTCTCTATAGCAGCTGCTTTCGTTTTTCGTAGTCAACACAGACATATTTACCCACATTTGCTCCATCATTCACTCAGTCCGCTTATATTTCCATGTTTTTCTTTCTTTTTTCCTTTTCTTTCAATTGTTGTTTTTTTGACCAACATATTAATCATAATAAATAAATAAATAGACTTTATGAATCAAACTTGACTTTGTATTTTTTCTGTGACAATATGAATAAATAAATAAATACATAAATAAATAAATAAATAAATAAACAAACAAACAAGAGAAAAGGACAACTACGTAGCAGTAAATAGCAGTATTTTCATGATATTTATGATAACTATATTTTTTAAATTATAAAATGTATCATTTAACTTTCAAACATTTCATCTAAATTTTCTTGAAATTACCAGTTGGATGTTGCATTTTCAAAAAAAAAAAAAAAAAATATATATATATATATATATATATATATATATATATATATTTGTATTATTTTATATTAGAATTATGGATGCATTTAAAACAGTTTTATTTTTATGGCTCTTTTTTTTTTTTTTTTGCTTTCGTTGGATGTTTTTCCTATTCTTATAAATAATTCATGACTCCTTTTACTCTAACCATCGACGTACCTCGTTTTGGGGCGAGCCCCCGCCACGCAGCCAATCAGAAGCGAGGAATCGGATCCTTGCCCTCGAGTGCATTGCGATGCGTGTCATGTGACAGGCCTCTGTGAGAAATGCCAACATGGAACCGTGGCAAGGACGATGTTCTTCCCAACAATAACATTGAAAGGGACATCTGGATTCATCCTATGTCATACATCCACAATCCGGACATTTCAATCCATATTTACACGAGGTAATGAGGCATGCATATATCGTTTTACGTTCGATAAAGCAAACCGAAGTCGATTTTTAAACAGAGGGTCAGGTTCGATCCAAATGACCCCACTTTGTTGAACTTGACACCTGTTTCTGGGAAGGTTGTGGCCGTGTTGTGCAAAAGCGGCAGTTTTGCTGGGCTGTGTTGAGAGCATGTGTGCAGGCCTGTTTTCCTGCCCTGCTGACGCACTTTTGTGAAACACATGTCTAGAGCCTCATGTGTGTGCTGTAGCTGAGCATCGGTGCAGTGTTTATGCAAGTTGGATTCTGTCGTTTCCCCCGTAATTGGTTTAGTGTGCATTGTGATTTATGTTGTGATGGTGATTTGTGTTGTGATGGTGTTTTGAACAGCCCCTCCTCTTTCTAGCCAGAAACCTCGGTACTTTAATCTCTGCATGCGTTGTAATTATGAGCATGGGCGCATGTAAATATTGGCTCCAGAACTATTTGGACACTTAAAATGCATTTTTCATTGCAAAAGATCGAAACATCGCACCAAGTGTATGCTTACCTAACTGAATACAGACCTGACTTAACTTTAATGAGCCATTTTGTAAACAGGTGATTTTTGTTGGATGTATGAATTAAGTTACAAATCAAAAATTGTTCAAGTATTTTTCGTTCATGCTGAAAAAAAAAAAAAAAAAAAAGTTAGTCAAGTAAAAAAATACATGTCAAGTAAGTATATTAGTAATTTTTCTCCGAATTATATACAGGTGCTGGTCATATAATTAGAATATCATCAAAAAGTTGATTTATTTCACTAATTCCATTCAAAAAGTGAAACTTGTATAATGTATACATTCATTCCACACAGACGGATATATTTCAAGTGTTTATTTCTTTTCATTTTGATGATTATAACTGACAACTAATGAAAACCCCAAATTGTGTATTCGAGAAAATAGAATATTTACATGGGCGCCAGCGATATATATCGTCCCTTAAGTATTCGCAGTAGGTTCCTGATTGCGGAAAATTTCCATCGTCTGTTTTGAATAGTCTAGCTAACATAGATCACTGACAAAGCGCTAACACGCGTCCATTTTCAAGGGGT
This sequence comes from Tor tambroides, assembly GCA_021397915.2. Taxonomy (NCBI): domain Eukaryota; kingdom Metazoa; phylum Chordata; class Actinopteri; order Cypriniformes; family Cyprinidae; genus Tor; species Tor tambroides. The sequence goes on from JAFVLL020006820.1 coordinate 9,360, forward strand.
GATTAATTACGAAATTTGTCAGTGATCTACGGCTCTGGCATTAACTGGAGCTCTATTTCAAAACAGGTGAGCGGAGATTTTCCACAATCAAAGAACCGGCTTACTGACAAATACATGGAGCTGTGTCGAACGATATATCGCCCAGCCCCTACTTTAAGACCACAAAGAAAGGATTTTTAGAAATCTTGGCCAACTGAAAGTATGAACATGAAAAGTATGAGCATACAGCACTCAATACTTAGTTAGTCTTTTGCCTGAATTACTGCAGCAATGCGGCGTGGCATGGAGTCGATCAGCCTGCACTGCTCAGGTGGGCAGAGAGCCTGTGAAGGTTCTGATAGTGGCCTTCAGCTCTTCTGCATTTTTGTCTGGTATATCGCATCTTCTTTCACAACACCCCATAGATTTTCTATGGGGTTAAGGTCAGGCGAAGCCATTGGCTTAATTAAGAAGAGGATGTCATGGGTCCTTAAACCAGGTACTGGTAGCTTTGGCACTGTGTGCAGGTGCCAAGTCCTGTTGGAAAATGAAATCTGCATCTCCATAAAGCTGGTCAGCAGCAGGAAGCATGAAGTGCTCTAAAACTTCCTGGTATACGGCCAGGGCTGGGAACGTTACTTTTAAAATGTATTTCGTTACAGACTACAAAATACATGTTTTAAAAAGTATTTTGTAAAGTATTTCGTTAGATTACTTAACTTTAGTAACTTAATCTAAATACTTTGGAATACTTAATGTAATGGGCATTAACTTTGTCTTGTTTTTGTGTTAACCACCTCTAAATAAAAATGGGTGGCATGAATACTTTTAAAACAATTATAAATGGATAAATAATGCTATAAGATTATTTGCAATACAACATTTTGAACATAAAAATAAAAGAGAAATAAAAAATGGGATATGGGAGGAAATTGTTTTTAAATATGAAACTAAAACCACCAGTAGGTGGCGGCAAATCACTGTCTTAATGAAAGTCATGGAATCATTTAATTCGTTCAAAAGGACTGATTCATTCAGGAATCAAGCAAGTGATTTTATGAATGTAATTGAATCATTCTCAGCTGATTCGTCAATACGCTGCTTTGAGGAACCAAATGTTGCTCTTCAGATGCACAAACTATTCTGATGGATTTGTTTGGAAGGTGGTGTTTGATTGGTGCAAATAAATAGACATAAATTCTGTTTACACCATGTAGGAAAGTAGGCATTTTCTTTGCAACAAGTGATAGTAATTAGATGCTATTAATACTTATTGCAAACAGCGGCAGGTATGTGATGGGAAAAGGGAGAAGAACAGGAGATGAATGAGTTCGGCATAAGGTGGATTCAAACTCAAATCTTATCACCACGTGTCTCACATAGGTGTATTTTCTAATGATGTCAATCTCAAACAGTTTTTGTGCTTAGTGTAAATAGACCAGTGGTTGTATGGAACCATTTTTGTTTGCGCTATAGAACAAATCAGACTGTTCTTTTAATAAGTCACTAAATATGAACATTTTGTTATGAATTGCATAAAATCAGCATTACATTTGCAATCACGCTAATATTCGGCTAAACAACACTCTTCTTCCTCGACTGATAGATTGTTTAAATATAGGCTATACATAAATATAGAAAACAAGAACTCGTACAAACCTGAGACTGTGAACAACTTACTTTAAGAGGCTTTTTCAAGGTTAGATGTTCCTTTGAAGCCGAGAGACGTTTTGTTACAGATAAACAAAAATTGCATAACCTACTGTGGTGTTCCGTCCTTTTTCACATATATAAGTAAAATCGTCCTTTTATTTCCATGACAATTATGCGCTTGGCTTTCTGATTTTCTCTTGCATTTTAGTGAGTCGTCACTATAGTCTGCACTCTGCAGGCAGGCTGCTGTTTGAACAGGCTGCACGAGTCAGAGCATCACCGTTGGGTTCTCATGTTAAATTTCCAACTATTTTACATTAATATAAAAATAAATAAACAATAAAAAATCAAATAATCAATTTGCAATTCAAAATACTTTTCAGATGTAACTGTAATTTGATTACCACCCATTTAAAATGTAACTATAACGAAATACAGTTACTCATATTGTATTTTAAATACGTAACGACGTTACATGTATTTCGTTACTCCCCAGCCCTGTATACGGTTGTGTTGACCTTGGACCTCAGAAAACACAGTGGACCAACACCAGCAGATGACATGGCACCCCAAACCATCACTGACTGTGGAAACTTTACACTGGACCTCAAGCAACGTGGATTCTGTGCCTCTCCTCTCTTCCTCCAGACTCTGGGACCCTGATTTCCAAAGGAAATGCAAAATTTACTTTCATCAGAGAACATAACTTTGGACCACTCAGCAGCAGTCCAGTCCTTTTTGTCTCGAGACACTTCTGACGCTGTCTGTTGTTCAAGAGTGGCTTGACAAGGAATGCGACAGCTGAAACCCATGTCTTGCATATGTCTGTGCGTAGTGGTTCTTGAAGCACTGACTCCAGCTGCAGTCCACTCTTTATGTATCTCCCCCACATTTTTCAATGGGTTTTGTTTCACAATCCTCTCCAGGGTGCGGTTATCCCTATTGCTTGTACACTTTTTTTCTACCACATCTTTTCCTTCCCTTTGCCTCTCTATTAATGTGCTTGGACACAGAGCTCTGTGAACAGCCAGCCTCTTTTGCAATGACCTTTTGTGTCTTGCCCTCCTTGTGCAAGGTGTCAATGGTCGTCTTTTGGACAACTGTCAAGTCAGCAGTCTTCCTCATGATTGTGTAGCTCACAGAACTAGACTGAGAGACCATTTAAAGGCCTTTGCAGGTGTTTTGAGTTAATTAGCTGATTAGAGTGTGGCACCAGGTGTCTTTAAAATTGAACCTTTTTCACAATATTCTAATTTTCTGAGATACTGAATTTGGGGTTTTCATTAATGTCAGTTATTATCATCAAATGAAAAAGAAATAGGTTCTTCTTCAAATAAATTAGCATATTGTGATAAAGTTCATTATTTTCTGTTTTTTTCTGATAAACATTATAATTTCATATATTTTAGATTCATTAAATAATAAATCAGCTTTGTTCAAGCCTTTTATTGTTTTATATTACATTTTGGTATACAGCTATGAAAACCTAAAATTATCTCAAAATTAGTATATCATGAAAAGGTTCTCTAAACGAGCTATTAACCTAATCATCTGAATCAACTAATTAACTCTAAACACCTGCAAAGATTCCTGAGGCTTTTAAAAACTCCCAGCCTGGTTCATTACTCAAAACCGGCAATCATGGGTAAGACTGCTAATTCTGATTGCTGTCCAGAAGTGCCATCATTGACACCCTCAAGCAGAGGGTAAGACACAGAAAGAAATTTCTGGGAACGAATAGGTTGTTCTCAGAGTGCTGTATCAAGGCACCTCAGTGGGAAGTCTGTGGGAAGGAAAAAGTGTGCAGAAAACGCTGTACAACGAGAAGAGGTGACCGGACCCTGAGGAACATTGTGGAGAAGGACCGATTCCAGACTCCTTGGGGACCTAAGCGGAAGCAGTGGACTGAGTCTGGAAAGTAGAAACATCCAGAGCCACCGTGTACAGGCGTGTGCAGGAAATGGCTGGCAGGGCGCCGCATTCCCCAGGTCAAGCCACTTTTGAACCAGAAACAGCGGCAGAAGCGCCTGACCTGGGCCAGAGAAGCAGCACTGACCGTTCAGTGGTCCAAAGTACTTTTTCGGATGAAAGCAAATTTTGCATGTCATTCAGAAATCAAGGTGCCAGAGTCTGGAGGAAGACTGGGGAGAGGGAAATGCCAAAAAATGCCTGAAGTCCAGTGTCAAGTACCCACAGTCAGTGATGGTCTGGGGTGCCATGTCAGCTGCTGGTGTTGGTCCACTGTGTTTTATCAAGGGCAGGGTCAATGCAGCTAGCTATCAGGAGATTTGAGCACTTCATGCTTCCATCTGCTGAAAAGCTTTATAGAGATGAAGATTTACTCTTTCAGCACGACCTGGCACCTGCTCACAGTGCCAAAACCACTGGTAAATGGTTTACTGACCATGGTATTACTGTGCTCAATTGGCCTGCCAACTCTCCTGACCTGAACCCCATAGAGAATCTGTGGGATATTGTGAAGAGAAAGTTGAGAGACGCAAGACCCAACACTCTGGATGAGCTTAAGGCCGCTATCGAAGCATCCTGGGCCTCCATAACACCTCAGCAGTGCCACAGGCTGATTGCCTCCATGCCACGCCGCATTGAAGCAGTCATTTCTGCAAAAGGATTCCCGACCAAGTATTGAGTGCATAACTGAACATAATTATTTGAAGGTTGACTTTTTTTTTTTTTTTTTTGTATTAAAAACACTTTTCTTTTATTGGTCGGATGAAATATGCTAATTTTTTGAGATAGGAATTTTGGGTTTTCATGAGCTGTATGCCAAAATAATCAATATTAAAACAATAAAAGGCTTGAACTACTTCAGTTGTGTGTAATGAATCTAAAATATATGAAAGTCTAATGTTTATCAGTACATTACAGAAAATAATGAACTTTATCACAATATGCTAATTTTTTGAGAAGGACCTGTATATCAGTCTGTGTGGAATGAATGTATACATTATACAAGTTTCACTTTTTGAATGGAATTAGTGAAATAAATCAACTTTTTGATGATATTCTAATTATATGACCAGCACCTGTATATGTATATACACAGTGCCGTGAAAAGGTTTTTGCCCCCTTCCTGTTTTGTAATTTTTTTTGCATATTTGTCATACTTAAAAGATTCAGATCATCAAACAAATTTCAATATTACACAAAGATAACCCAAGTAAATACAAAATGCAGTTTTGAAATGATTATTTCATTTATTAAGGGTAAAAAGCTGCCCAAACCTAGCTGGCACTACGTGAAAAAGTAATTGCCCCTAAATCTAATAACTGATTGTACTACCCTTTGCAGCAACAACTGCAATCAAGTGTTTGCGATAACTGGCAAGGAGTCTTTCACATCGCTGTGGAGGAATTTTCTTTGCAGAATTGTTTTAATTCAGCCACATTGGAGGGTTTTCGAGCATGAATGGACTGTTTAAGGTCATGCCACAGCATCTCAATCTGACGGCCGGACATTCTCCTTCAGGATTTTCTGATAGAGTGCAGAATTCATGGTTCCATCAATTATGGCAAGTCGTCCAAGTCCTGAAGCTGCAAAGCAGCCCCAGACCATCACACTACCACCACCATGTTTGACTGTTGGTATGATGTTCTATTTGTGAAATCTTGTGTTGGTTTTACGCCAGATGTAACGGGACACACACCTTCCAAAAAGTTCAACTTTTGTCGCATCAATCTTGGGGATAATCAAGATATTTTTTGACTAATGTGAGACGAGCCTTTGTGTTCTTTTTGGTCAGCAGTGGCTTTTGCCTTGGAACTCTCCCATGGATACCGTTTTTGCCCAGTCTCTTTCTTATTGTTGAATCATGAACTCTGACCTTAATTGAGGCCAGTGAGGCCTGCAGTTCTTTAGATGTTGTTCTGGGTTCTTTTATGACCTCTTGGATGAGTTGTCGTTGCACTCTTGGAGTAATTTTGGTTGGCCAGCCACTCCTGGAAAGGTTCACCACTGTTCCAAGTTTTCTCCATTTGTGGATAATGGCTCTGATCGTGGTTCGCTGGAGTCCCAAAGCCTTAGAAATGCCTTTTTAACCCTTTCCAGACTGATACATGTCAAGTATTTTGTTTCTCATCTGTTCTTGAATTTCTTTAGATTGCGGCATGATATGTTGCACTTTAAGCATGCTTCACTTTGTCAGACAGGTTCTATTTAAGTGATTTCTTGATTTAACAGGTCTGGCAGTAATCAGGCTTGGGTGTGTCTAGTGAAATTTAACTCCGCTTTCTAAAATAATGTGGTTAATCACAGTTTATCATGATTTAACAGGAGGGGGCAATTCATTTTTCACGTAGGGCCAGGTAGGTTTGGACAGCTTTTTTCCCTTAATAAATGAAATCATTTAAAAACTGCATTTTGTATTTACTTGCATTATCTCTGTGTAATATTAAAATTTGTTTGATGATCTGAATCTTTTAAGTGTGACAAATATCCCAAAAAATAACAAACAAAAAAAAAAACAGGAAGGGGGTAAAAACCTTTTCATGGCACTGTATATGTGTGTGTGTGTGTGTGTGTGTGTGTGTGTGTGTGTTAATTATTGGGTTTAAAATTATATATATTTGTGTACGTCTGTGTATGTATATAGATATTTTATATTCTATTTTTTATATTAAGCTAGGCAACAATTAGCTTATATATATATAACAATATCTTTTATATATATATATATATATATATATATATATATATATGTATGTATGTATGTATAATTAAGTATATATAAATACACACGTACAGTATATATTTTGAAAATATTTACATGTATTTACATGTCTATATTTATATTCATGTAATTCATAATTCATAAAATATAAAGATATTTAATATATGAACATAACATGTTTTCCTGAAATGTATACATACATATGTATATATATATATATATATATATATATATATATATTAGTTCTCCCCTTATGATTTTTAGAATGAAATGTGGCAAGGAAGTATGAAATATTTGCTTTATTTTTAGTGTGTTTAAAGTGTTCAAATACTTTAGCATGCTACTGTACATCACTGCTTCTCCTCAATATTCAATTTCCATCTTTTTTTTGTCGCAGTGTTTACAAATCGTGGCAATACCTTCAGCCTTCCTCTGATCTGCACACCAACAAATGGTCTCCATAAGTGACAAAGCGGTGGCCACTGCTAATGAATCGTTTGCGGACCATGCCTTGGCCACCTTGCCCTTCGTGGAAGCGGGCGGCAGTGAGAGCAGCGAGAGGGGCAGCTCCATCTCATGCTCCAGTCCCGAAACGGGAGATGCTGGAGCTCAACTCAGCTACAGTCCAGGTGAGGAAGATGAGGACGATGGACCGCTGCAGATCTTTTTAGACTCCACTGAGGAGATGTTGACTCAGCCGCCCAAGCTGCCTGATTTTATACCCCAGCTCTCCAGCACCTTCTCTCCAACCCTGGAGGACATTGAGGAGTTCTTGCTGGAGAAGATGGAGCTTCTGAGTGATGCTCCTCTGAGTCCGGAGGAAAAGTCAAAGGAGGATGAGCCTCCCATACAGCCGTCTTCCCCTGGTGATGCAGAGCCGAAATCCAGCCCGACCACAATGCCTCCTGCCGCTCAGAGTGTTAACACCGCGGCTAGTGCTGCGCCGGTGCTCGTAGGTGCTCCGTTTGTGCTTCAATTACAACCTCTCCAGCTAAGCCACGCCCTCCCACAGCCAGATGCCCAATTGGGTGTGGCCAACGGGCTCCGGGTGGCCCATCTGGTGCTCGGTGTCCAAGGGGCACAGAACATTACCCTTCTTTCACCGCAGGTGCCCTCAGCAACTCTCCTCCCCATTGTGGGCGAGGCCATCAACCAAGACCAAAAGTATGTGAAGATCGCTCCCCTGCCTATTGCCGTCAGGGCGGTCGGAATCGCGGGCACAGGCCTGGTCAAAGCCATCACCCCACGTCCATCCAGCACCTCCACGGAAACCTTGCGGGTACATAAATGCTCTCACCCCGGGTGCGAGAAGATGTACACCAAGAGCAGCCACCTGAAGGCTCATTTCCGCAGACACACGGGAGAGAAACCCTACCTGTGCAGCTGGCCAGACTGTGGGTGGAGGTGAGCACTGAAACTGGACATTTATTCATGAAAATAATCAACATGAAATTGAGATATCTGTCAGTGATGATAACCACATTAAAACTGATCCTATTTGCTCTTGTAATTGTCAAGTCACATTTATTGTATAGCATTTTGAAACAATACAGATTGTTTCAAAGTTGCAATGTTCCTCAATTATGAAATTAATACAATTTCAGAAGCTCTAAAAAGACAATAGTGTCGTTGTTCAACTCAGTGCAGTTCAAAGGTGATTCAAATTAGTTCAATAACAGTGTGAATGTTGCAAAGTTCAGTAGTTCAGCTCCACAGAAGATAACAGTGTCGTTACATGCTGTTTTGGTCTAATTGTGTAAGATTCATTGGTGCACAAAAAATATTTCATAAAAATCTGCTCCATCTCTGAAACAACTCTGTTTGGCTGATGTCAGCTATGCCTGGTAACATAGGATTGAACAAGATTTTTAAATATGTTTGAAAGAAGTCTATTATGCTCACCAAGGCTGCATTTGTTTGATCAAACATATGGTAAAAACAATCATATTGTGAAATATTATTACAATATTATCAATGTTAAAAACACACATACGTAGGCAACGAATAAATATACCAGGCAACGATTAGTTCTGTGAAACAAAGCAAAACCAATGTTACACCATATCTACACCAGATGCGAGCGGTGCGACAAAATATATAGAACTCATTATAATCAGTGATGCTGTCTACACCAGACGCGAGCGGCGCGGCGCAACACGACAAATCCCCGACAGAAAACTGCTGCTGCGTTCTATTTATGATATATTGACACAAATTTCAAACGATTTTCAACGGTCTCTTTGTCGCGTCCATTGTAGACAGACTTTAGCTGTTGCGGCGCAGCAACTGTCGCATCTGGTGTAGATACGGTGTCACTCACCTATCGAGAAGAAACAAAGCAACCTCGGCATCCGATCGCAGGCTTTCCGCTCCTTGAGTTCTCTCCAGTGCTGGAAGGCTGATCCGATATTTGCACGGGTCCTACTTCTTGCCTTGTCGTAAGCCTTCTTTTGTTCCGCAGAAGTTTTCCTCTTTTGTTTTTTGTCTTTGTCGCTCGGCTCAGCTAATGTCCGTCCTGTGCACTGAACGCTCTCTCCTCGGCATCATGTATAGACACGCCCCTTACTGCTGATTGGCTACAAGTTTGTTTTGGTACTCGGCCCAGACTCAGTTTTCTAAAGCGTTTTTGAAAAAATGCATACCCCACCTTTAACTTGTTGGTTATTAGCGTGAATATTGGCTGTTTATTATTACTTAAAAAGCACATATTAATATCTTATTCTGCAAGATCTTATTCTAAATCCTTAATCCTACAATTCTGAAACTTAACAACTACTTTACTAAATATTACTAAACTGCCACAGCCATATCACCCTGCAGCCCAAGACTGGTTGCCCACTGAAGCTAAGCAGGACTGAGCCTGGTCAGTACCTGGATGGGAGACCTCCTGGGAAAACTAGGTAGCTGTTGGAAGAGGTGTTAGTGAGGCCAGCAGGGGGTGCTCACCCTGTGGTCTGTGTGGGTCCTAATGCCCCAGTATAGTGACGGGGACACTATACTGTAAAAAGCACCGTCTTTCGGATGAGACGTTAAACCGAGGTCCTGACTCTCTGTGGTCACTAAAAATCCCATGGCACTTCTCGTAAAGAGTAGGGGTGTAACCCTGGTGTCCTGGCCATATTCCCTCCACTGGCCCTTGTCTATCATGGCCTCCTAATAATCCCCATCCACTTGATTGGCTCCATCACTCTCTCTCCTCTCCACCTGTAGCTGGTGTGTGGTGAGCGCACTGGCGCCGTTGTCCTGTGGCTGCCGTCGCATCATCCAAGTGGATGCTGCACGCTGGTGGTGGTTGATGAGAGACCCCCCCCCCCACATGACTGTAAAGCGCTTTGGGTGTACGGCAATACACAATAAAGCGCTATATAAATGCTTCATTCATTCATTCATATTAATAAGCAGTAATTAGGAGTATTTTGAGGCAAAAGTCATAGTTAATAGTAATCTAAAGTGTGATCCGAATTACATAGTTACTTGAATTAAAAGAACCTTTTCATGTCTATCCTTGTATCATTAACTTGTCGAGGTTGATATTGGATTTAGAAAGTAATAAGTAATGAAATACTTTTTGGAGAGAGTAATTTGTACAGTAATCTAATTACACTGTTGAAGATGCAATTAGTAACTAGTAATTAATTACTTTTTTAGAGTAACTTACACAACACTGTTGGTGAGCATAATAGACTTCTTTCAAAAACATTTAAAAATTTAGTTCAATCCTATGTTATCAGCCAAACAGAAAATTAAAAATGATAAAATCTCATGAGCAAGTCATAGAAATTCATTAGTCGACTAGTGTGGGAGCCTTGTAAATAGGCTGTGAGCTGTTTAACATCAAATCCTGTAACGGGGCCTTGATTAAATGATTTTTGTTTTCCAGAGTTGTGAGCTGATGTGTATGTCCTGCTGTTTTTTGTGCTTTAAAGGTTTTCTCGCTCTGATGAGTTGTCCCGCCATCGGCGGTCTCACTCGGGAGTCAAGCCTTATGAGTGCACAATGTGCGACAAAAAGTTCGCCAGGAGCGACCACCTGTCCAAACACACCAAGGTGCACCGGGGTCCTCGCGCCGGCAGACTGGTCAGGGCAAACGTCTGATCCCCGGATAAACCTGGAGTCTGAGAGGGAAAGCTATGATATCTAAACGGGCTCACAAGCTGTAACCCTCCGCCTTCATTTTTGTCTCTGTTTCCTCCCCCGTTTTTTTATCGTTTATCCAGATGTTTGTTTATCTTGGTGCTACAGTCAGCTAACTTGAAACTCAGGGATGTGATTGTTAAGCTCAAATCAGATTTCTGGCTTTTTTGGTGGGCTGAAGTAAAGCTCACAGTCGATTTGATCACGTTTCGTCCTTCGCTGGTGTAAAGCTACAGGTTGAGCTGCAACAGCTTTCGAGATCTGTTCTTATTGCCTTTAAACCAAGATTGCAGGAAGTCTGGAGATCTAAAGAGCAATACGGAGTATAATTTGAAGAAAAAATATTTCCTGTACAGTTTGTGAATATTGTGTTCTAGATCTAACCAGGTGAAAATATACAAGGAAAACAGTATTTTGGTCGACTCTAGCACGTTAACTGAAGCAAGAATGCTGCAGAATTTCCCTTAAATTAAGACAATATGCACTATTATTTAGGCTATGATATTATGCATTATCAAACATGGCCTCTGTCAGGGCGAATCTCAAGAAAAATGCAATATTTAGTCATATTTTATCCAAAAATATTAAGTAAAACAAAAAAGAATGTTTAACTTGTATGTTGCATAAAAAAATATATATTTTTGGTGACATTGTTTTTATGACTGTTAAGTATATTTAATTCTCAAAATTATCAGTAGCCATGCAAAAACCTCTCATTTTTATTATTGTAATGCAAAAACATCTCATTCTCATTCTCATTAAAAAAAATAATAATAATTGCCGTATTACTCAAAGAAATATAGATTTAATTTGTAAAGTACAATTGTAAGTGTACACTATGAAAGTATTAGTTATTGAAATTAATTTATACATATTTCTGTTATCAAAACAAAAAAATAACTGTGTTACAGTCGTGAGAATGAGTTTTTGCAGAGAATTTGGGGTGGAAATGCACTTAATTGTCATGACAATGTCACAATATGAAAAAAAAAAGTCCTTTAATTTAATTTATTTTGACATTTCTGCATGAGATTCATCTCTTTTAAAAGGAATTCTTATGTAATGTAAAATTAGGTCCGATGCAGGTATTTGTGACATGTCACAGTGTTTTAAAACACGTTTAAGTGTTTACATTTTTACTTTAGTCCCCACCCCTCCCCCTTTGCGCAAACCCAATCGCGTTGAAATATCCAGAATTTTCTTGGCCCAATCACATCCCTGCGCCAGCTGAAAGGTATTTATGCATCAAGTTGCTTTCCACGTTTTTTTTCTCGTGCCTCATCTCTCTCAGTCTGTTGAGAGCGTATGCCAAACCGGGCTCCACGGGGCCGTGGATAACATCACTACATGTATGGATGAACTTATGTACTGTAAAACATATATAAGCTAGAAACAAGTTTCTCTTCGATCTGTAATCACACAAAGAGAATTGTTTCCTTTATGTCGTCGTAATGTGCTTTGCATTAGATAAATGCATTTTTTTCTACTTAGTGCCGTCACGGTTGATAAGCTAAATCGCTGAGGACAGGTGTTACTGTTCACAAAAACTGGCAGCTGATCGCTTCCTGTCGAAATGAAGCTATCTGGACATCATTTTACCGATACGTCATTGAAGGCTTCAACTCTGTCACTAATGGGACTGTGTTTGAGTTTCTTTTTCGAGAAGGTCATGTTAATCTACCACATGGAGTGAATTTCCTTGCCATCATCTTGCCTTTTTATATCTGGTCTTAACTACTTTATGCGTTATTTCTTCCCCCGATGTACTTAGTAGCTCATGTAGGCTTTCATGAACTATCAGGTGCTCTACATACTTAGTATCTGGACTTATCAGTACTCTAAAGTTTATAGCAGTTTCTGAATGATCACGTAGGTGCATCATTTTTAATATCAGGCTGAGAGCATCCTGATTTACAGTGTTTTTCGACTAGTAGTGTCATGTAAGATCTTCTTTTTCTTGTTCTCTCTTTTTTTGAAGAGAGATGTCTGCTATTTGGGGTTTTATAACATTATCATCCTTGATTTTTCTGCCATCACCTTCATCCCAATAAAAGCGTTAAATTATTTCCTTTACCTACAACATCACGTTAATGCATTAACAGTTTCCATTTACACAGACCATCCGACTATAGCTGCTCTCATGCCGTATAGCTGGTCAAATTTAGGTTATATTTTGGAATAACTGAAAAAATGCTATTTTCCTATGTAAGAAAATAAAGTAAAAAAAATAAAAATAAACTTTTGGAAAAGCTGTGATATGTCGCCTTTAAGGTTTAAAGTCTAATCAGCTATTTAAAGGAAAGTTCTGGGTTAAATACAAGTTAAATCTTGACATACTAACCAAGTCTGTGCAAATTCTAACCAATATTTGAACTCCTGTAACGAGGTAAACCGGGTGACTTTCTTTTTCTTTTTTTTCTGACAGTGTATGAAAAGCATTGTCCAGTGTTTTTGTATTATTTAAATACTATTACTATTATTATTTAGATTTTTTTTTTTTTTTTTTTTTAATTTTAATTTAATTTTAAACTTTATATGTGACCCTGGACCAGTCTTATGAATAGCTGAATAAATAAGCTTTCTATTGATGTATGGTTTGTTAGGATCGGACAATATTTGGCCGAGATACAACTATTTGAAAATCTGGAATCTGAGAGTGCAAAAAAATCAAAATATTGAGAAAATCACATTTAAAGTTGTCCAAATGAAGTTCTTAGCAATGCGTATTACTAATCAAAAATTAAGTTTTGATATATTTACGATAAGAAATTTACTAAATATATTCATGGGACATGATCTTTACTTAATATCCTAATGATTTTTGGCTTAAAAGAAAAATCTATAATTTTGTCTCATACAATGTATTTTTGGCTATTGCTACAAATATACCCCAGCGACTTAAGACTGGTTTTGTGGTCCAGGGTCACATATGCTTTTGTCATTCTTATTAGTTTTTATTTTTTTTATTTTGGTGTTTCTATTTTGTTTTGTTAGTATTTCTACTTTATTTTGTTCATTTCAAAGTTTGTTACATTTACATTTTGAAATTTGTTACATTTTGTACGTTTTTGTTTAAATATTACCATTTATTTCATTTACAGGTGCATCTCAGAAAATTAGAATATGGTGAAAAAGTTCATTTTTTCTTGTAACTTATTTCAAAAAGTGAAACTTTCATATATTTTAGATTCATTACATGTAAAATAAAACACGTCAAAAGTTTTTTTGTTTTAATTTTGATGATTAGAGTTTACAGCTCATGAAAGTCAAAAATCAGTATCTCAAAATATTAGAATATTTACTAAGATAAAACAAAAAAAGGATTTGCAAAACAGAAAAGTTCAAGTTCTTTAAAGTATGTTCATTTATGCACTCAATACTTGGTTGGGGCTCCTTTAGCACAAATTCCAGCATCAGTGAGGTGTGGCATGGAGGCGATCAGCCTGTGGCACTGCTGAGGCACTATTGAGTCTTATCTCTATTGTTGGATCGACTTTCTCATCTTTCTCTTCAAAATATCTCAGATTCCATATGGGTTCAGGTCAGGCATGTTGGCTGGCCAATCAAGCACAGTAATATCATGGTCAGCAAAGCACTTGGAAGTGGTTTTGGCAAGTCCTGCTGGAAAAGGAAATCAGCATCTTTATAAAGCTTGTCAGCAGATAAAAGCATAAAATGCTCCAAAATCTCCTGGTAGATGGCTACATTGACTTTGGACTTGATAAAACACAATGGACCAACACCAGCAGATGTCACGGCACCCCAAATCATCCCTGACTTCAGAAACTTCACACTGGACTTCAAGCAGCTTGGATTCTGTGCCTCTCCAGTCTTCCTCCAGACCTTGATTTCCAAATGAAATTCAGAATTTACTTTTAGGACTTTGGACCACTGAACAACAGTCAAGTTCTTTTTCTCTTTAACCCAAGTAAGATGCTTCTGACATTGTTTCTGTTTCAGAAGTGGCTTGGTAGCCCTTTTCTTGAAGCGTGGTTACTCTTGATGCACTGACTCCAGCTTCAGTCCACTCCTTTTGAAGCTCTTCCAAGTGTTTGAATCGGCTTTGCTTGACAGTATTCTCAAGCTTGCAGTCATCCCTGCTGCTTGTGAACCTTTTCCTACCCAAATTCTTCCTTCCAGTCAACTTTCCATTTAATATGCTTTGATACAGCACTCCAGCACTGTGAACAGCCACCCCTTTCAGTAATGACCTTCTGTGACTTACCCTCTTTGTGAAAGGTGTCAATGATTATCTTCTGGACCACTGCCAAGTCAACAGTCTTCCCCATTATTGTGGTTTCAAAGAACAAGAGATACCCGGAATTTATACTGTAGGGATGGTCATTAATTGAAACTCAAATGTAAATATTCTAATATTTTGAGATACTGATTTTTGACTTTCATGAGCTGTAAGCTCTAATCATCAAAATTAAAAAAAAAAAAAACTTTTGAAGTGTTTTACTTTACATGTAATGAATCTAAAATATATGAATGTTTCACTTTTTGAAATAAGTTACAAGAAAAAATGAACTTTTTCACCATATTCTAATTTTCTGAGATGCACCTGTATTTGTATTTCAGTTTTATTTTTAGTCATTTTAGTACTTCAGCTTATTTTATTTCAATCAGTTGCAAAGACATTTTACTTTAGGTTTTTCATTATTTTATTTTGTTTCATTTTATTTCAGCATTATTTCAGGTAACGAAAACTGCTGGTATATTTTCAGATTTTTGTAACAATAACAATGATTGGTGCAAAGACATCAGAAAGAGACTTCCACTTATGCATAACAGCCTATTTAAGAGACTTTAAAGTCTAATTATCAAACATTTTTGTATGTAAGATTTATTATTTATTTTTTTTAACAAAACTGCAAACTTCACATTCCTGCTTTAACCCTCAAGAATCCCCCCCACCCCTTTTTTTATTGGCATTAGTTAGTGCATGTTTTAGGAGAATATCTGCAAAGAATCATCCACAAAAACCTTCTAGTAAAAGCGTCAGTCACTGATCTTGTACAGTAGGAATGTTGAGCTTGTGCCTGCATTTATTTTTTTCATGTTTTTTTTCTGCAGAGCTGGAATCTGTTTGGAAGGCAGAAGACTAAAATTACACTTTTATTCTGCCACTCTTTTCTACGCACATGGCAAATGAGTACAAATGAGACAATGTTATAAATAAATCACAGAGGGTGTGGTAAAGTTTGATCCAATTGCATCAGAAGGGGGTGTCTACAAACTTTTGGCTATGTAGTATATGGGTTGTTGACAAGTGATATGCGTAGATAAAAATGTTTTGTTTTGGTATTGTTTTGGGGAATGTTATATTTGATATTTTATGACTCAAACTTGATCTTCTGAGCTCTTCATCATGGTTAATCTCCTTTTACATTTTGCACTCCACTTATATAGTCCTGCTGTATTTTTAAAGAACACATAATATTCTATCTGTCTATCTGTCATTTCTTATCTAAATGTCAAAGTGCAATCAAACTGAATGGGTGTTATATAATATTTCATTTTTAACATTTCAGTTGGAGTTTCTTTTGAACCAGGAGTAGTATTTTACATTGATAGGTAAGGCATTTTAATATGGTCATAGATGAAATGAGACAGTCCATCATGAGATGATCAACATGCTTTCACTGCACTTCATTGGCTTCACTGCAATTCTCATGCTGCTGAACCTACATTTTGAGGATTTTAACGCGATTCAATCTGAATGGACCTAATTTCATACAGATTCATAAAATCTGAGGCTTTGTTCTGGAGTTTTATTGAGCGCTGTTGGAGTGAAAGAGTTTAGTCTGGTGGGCTTGTTGCTTCCTGTTTTTGTATTATTGTGGTTGCAGCTAAAAATATGAGTACGAGAGATGCAGCGACTGTAGCGGTTCCCTTTCTCATTCTCTGCCTATTTTTTGTCGTTCTCATTGTAAACAAGGCATAAAACCGCTTTAAATAGTCAAATTTATATCAGCTCATGTTAGTTTAATGAGTCTAAAGTTTGCTAAGACTCCGTTAGCTAGCAGACTAGCACGCTATGCTAGCTGACCACCAGATCTCTTTACACGATGTAAACATACAAGAAAACAGTCTGTTTTTTTCTTTCTTTTATTTCTTTTTGGACTTTAATCCATCGGAAACCACTCCAGGACCGAGTCTGGAGAGCAAAAAGCTTCTCAGGTGAGTTTGACAGACATTAGCTCGATGCTAACGAACGAAACTCATGTTCTAACAGGTTGCAGTTTAACATTTGTAGACATTCGAGTATGTTTTCAGTCACTGTACAATTTAACCTATTAAGTATTGTAGAAGAATTTGAAAACTAAAACGAATGATAAATGATGTACTTTGACCCATCTGGGGTGTTAAATGTGGTTGAATTGACGTGGAGGTTTTTGCATTAACTCCTATACAACAATCTTACATGGATCTTTTGGGGTTAAATACACGTTTACGATTTATTTTGCCAACCTTTGGTCCTGGAATTTTAAGTTAAGCTCAAAACAAAGGCATGTGTGTCTTAATTTAAAGGTTTCTGTGTGGAAATATATGAAATCTGTAAGTTGACATCAAGGATCAAAACCATTCAGGTGTAAGTGTAAATATAGTGTTTATATTAAATATCCAGATAGGTGTATGTGATGGCAACATGCACCATTACACTGAAATTAAGTTCATTTTTAACTTAAAGTGTAATTATGTAAATATCTAGGGTCATTTAAGTCTTTAATAAAGAAAAATAAAACAAAATGTGCATCTAATTTTTGCCATTAAATTAAGGATGCACAATTGTCACATTTACAGTATGCAAACACTATCATGCAACAGGCCCCAATTTTGAGCTCTGTGTAATTGGTGATGATATCTAGGTTCATATTGTCCTGAACTCTTCTTTATTTAAAATTCCCAGACGTTGTCTCCTACAGTCTGAGGAAAGCTGTCACGTCTCGCCTCTGTGTTTCTATATTTGTGTGTTCTGTTCTGTCAGATTGTATGTGGGAGACTTTTTTTTTTTTCCACTCTCTTTGGCAACTACCAGCTGGATATCGGATGAGTCAAGGCAGATTTAGTTTTAATTTAAGCTGCTTACACACACAGTCGTCCTGCACTCTCTGCATTGCCAGGATTAAGCTGAAGTCCAGTACCATTTGGTATTTAATATGGTGCGCATATTTACTATGTTTTTGAATGGACGCTCTACGTTTGGTCTTTTAAGATATAAGGTTCATAAAATAAGTGGTTGATGCTGGTCATTTGTGTGCACCCATCTAATTGATGTAATCGCATCTTGATTTTGATTTCAGCCTCTGTCGGGATATTTGCAGGAATATGCCTTGACGTCTCGGTCAGTCTGTGAGCGCGAACAGGATCCCGTTAGGTAACGTTTCCCCCACGTCTGCGAATAGAGAAGGACATGGACAGCTCAGTCACCCTTTGGCAGTTCCTGCTGCAGCTTCTGTTGGATCCCAGCAATGACCAGCTCATCTGCTGGACCAATGAGGATGGAGAGTTCAAACTGCTGCAGGCAGAGGAGGTGGCCAGATTATGGGGCGCCCGCAAGAACAAACCCAGCATGAACTACGACAAACTCAGCCGGGCTCTGCGTTACTACTACGACAAGGTGTGTATTGTCAGCAAGCATCTAAAACATCTCAGCAGTCGGCAGCTCACATTCATGTTGGTCTAAACTTTCTTGATGTTTTGAAGAATGTGTAAGATGTGGATGGGGTTTGTCAAAATGTCAAAATACCATCATAAAGGTAGTCTATACAACTTGTAATCAATATTCCAAGTCTTTTAAAGCTGTTTGATAACTTTGTATGAGGAGTAGACTAACATTTTTGTCAGTTTTCTTAAATAGTCATGCCTTCCATGATTCTAAGATCCTTGATTGTCTCATATAAGAACAATATTGTTTATCAGCCAGTATTAGGGATTTATTTATTTATTATCTCCCAATTTTTGATAATGGCACTTCTTACTGCTTGATATATTTAAGATTAAGACTTGAACTTGGAAAAATGCTTGAAGTTGCTCTATTATAGCAACTTTCTAATTTTAAATATTCAACTTATTAATCAACTATTAATTTCAAAACAAATAGTTGTTACATACTTAAGATTATAATTTTTAAATATGCCTAAATTCACTTTGATTTGACATTGACAGAGACTAATGAAGTTAAGTAATAGTATACATATTGTTTATTTAGCATTTATTAGATATTATATTAACATGGAAAATTTTATTGGGGAAAACTGTGTATGGACAACTTTTATGCTATTTTATGTGTGTTTTGTTTTTTTTGTCATTATGGAGCTTGATCATTCCTGTTCAATTCATTTCCCTTAATTGTATCGGGGGGGGGATGTTCTGTTACGCCTGATTCACACGGGGCGTCAGCGTCAACGCTTGACAGAGGGCGTGTCTGAAGCTTGGTGCTGACGCGCCGTCATAGTGACAACAGCCAATCGCATACTTTTCTGGTGTTGCCTGAACGGGATTGGCTAGCGTCTGCTAAGTATTTGCATGAGTGATCGATTGGCTGACGCCTACGTTGGCGCTTGAAAAGTTGAAAGTTTTCAACTTCTGCCGCGAAACAACGCCAGTGACGAAAGCGACGGACCACAATTCAGTTCGCTTGGCAGCTTGAGCGTCACTCCATTCAAAGTAAAACGGGCGCGCGCCGACGCGATGTGAATGGGGCGTTAAACTGTTCTACACAATATACAAATAAATTAATTAACAAAATTTTTTTATAACATTTATTTATTAAAATAAATTATATAAAATGATATGAAAATATATAAAAACTAGAAATAAAAAAAATAGATTATAATTATAATTATATTTTTGGATTAACTCATCTTTCAGGCTTTTCTGATTTACCTGGTAAAACACTGTTATGCTCATATATTTAAATCAGTGTTTATTATAACTGCTAGCTTTCAGCCCTCTCGTCGCCCCCACACTCCTCCATCAGTTTTGTTGTTGTAAATACACAATCAAGTCACTCTGAACTGAAACAAGGGTCACCAAGGCCGTTAGTGCAGTAAGAAAATCATGGCCTCTCGCTAGGAGTTTATTCTTGAGTGGGAACCGATGGTTTGGTGCGCTAGCGTTTTAAGCCTCATCTTGGCACCACAGGGCAAGAAGTGTCGTTTTCCACATTCTTTCTGGTCTCTTAACATGGATTCATTTACTTAATTGCATGTTATTTTGTTTAGTCCAAGTGAGAGAGCGTAGAAGAACGCAACAGACTGGATTGTAAAAATGTACATGCGAGACGTTTTGGTTGATTTGTTTGGGTGATTGCAAAGATATTTTTAGATGTATGTAGGACAAAGTCATTCATCAACTAAAATAAACATGAATTTTCTCAGATTTTCTCTGTTTTTTCTTGCAGAACATCATCAAAAAAGTAAACGGACAGAAGTTTGTGTATCGTTTTGTATCGTACCCTGAGATCCTAAAGGGAGATGTCATGGCCAGAATGGAGGGTGCAGACGGTGGCTCAAACGGACCTCTGCCCCTCTCCGACAAACCTGCAAACATCTCCAGGGATAAAGACAGCAAAGCCGCCCCAGACCGAGGTGCAGGAACACTGGGGCAGTCCAAATCGTCCGGTCGAAATGACTATATCCACTCTGGCTTGTATACATCCTTCACTTTGACTTCTCTGCAGTCGGGAACGCAACTTTTTAAATCCATGAAGATTGAAAATCCAGGAGAAAAGCTAATGGAGAAAAAGGCAGCCCAGGAGTCGCCCCAGCCACCCACCGTCATTAAATTTGGGACTATGCCACAGAGCAGACACACCACTCCATCTGTTATAGGGAAGCCTGAACTTCCGGCACAAACTGCCCAAGCCCCACTGCTCGCTCCGGCAGAACCTGAGGCCAAACAGGCCGCCGTCTCACATGTAGTGTGTGCGTTTGTGGAGAATCCCACCTCAGAGAATGCCATGACGGGCTTCCCACTCTCAAGAATCTCTTCATCGCCACTCACACGTTCCCAGTCGCCCTCCTCTTCTCCGATGACGGATTCCCAGGAGCTGGTGATTGACAGTGAAATTGAGTCCCTCTCCTCACAGCCTTCAGAGTTACAGCTGCAGGTATGACACTTATGCAGAAGGTGGTGTGTCAAATGCTAGAAGATAAGCTAGTAGCTTTGAGGAGTTTTTACTTCGCATTTGCTTTTTTTTTTTCTGAACCAGAAACCTGCACAAGAAGATTTTAAAATGAATCAGGAATCTTTAGGCATCTAATGATTCGACTGTATTTTGATTCAGAGAGTCGCTGTTGCAAAATGATTCTTCATGAGATTCAGTTTTTGGTGGCTCTTAGTAAATACAGTGCCACCTCAGAGCCAGTCAGTGTGTGTGTCTTGTTTGTAGCATATGCCTTTTCAATAAACAGAATTATTAATAGTTCATTTACGAATAATTGATGTAGAATTGAAGAAGAATTTTTACTGTGACAACCCTCTACAATGCGAGTAAATCACTCGCATATGCGACTAAATTTCGCTCTGGGCGACTAAATGATGTTTAATATTAGCCAATGGCTAATAAATTCTCAAATTTTACGCGCCAGTGTGTTAGTTTGAAGCTAAGTATAAGTTTAGCACAGATATATTCACTCGCGGAACACTGACTGAGCGCTTCGCTCTCCGTCAAGCGATCTGTGCTGTTTTTCAGTTCATCTCAATGGATGCGCAGCGCATCTGTATTTGACATACCGTGAACTCTAGTGTAACGGCGCACGACTCGCCGTCGCTTTGGTGAGAGCAGAGAGAGCAAGAGAGTCTTACATACATGCAAAATTGACACGCTACATGTAAACGATTCTCTTTGTTGTATTTTCCTGCCAAAATAACGGAGTTCCTTTGGATTTCTTCAGCTTTTAAGAACTGCCGGGTTTTCCGGCAGTGGGCAGAACTAATGCGCAAACGGCAATCTCATTGGCTGGCGCTCACCTATTATCGTCCCTGTTTTGATTTCAGCGAATCAGTTCGAGTGAACGCAACAACCTGATTAAATATTCATGAATCCAGCAGCTCGTTAATCAGTGCGTTTTATACTGTTCTTTTTATCAGAATTCGTATTGTTGTTGTTGTTGTTGTTGTTGTTATTATTGTCTTACCAGTATTATTGTTAGTTTTTTCCCACTGAATAACCAAAAAAAAAAAGCACCACCACCAGTCCTAAATTCAGTTATTCAGTTAAAATTTCTAGCTTGTAATTATTTTTTGAACAATGCCTGAAACTTGGTATTATGAGCACTTCCTGTCTGCCTCTTTAGGATGAATCGCTTTGTATTCCCCAATTGTAAGTCGCTTTGGATAAAAGCGTCTGCAAAATAACAAAATGTAAATAAAATGTCTATGCATTCATACATGGTTGCTAAGTTTTAATTCTAATTACTTTAATTCTAATTATCATAATGCCATATTATAATGCTTGACTGACTGATGTTAAGAGTGTACTTTCAGATATTTTAAAAGCTGTACCATTTTACAAACACATGCAGTATATATACAGTATATTACAGAGCATATATATATGTATGTATATGTATAGGCCTAGTATATCAGTCTGGCGAGTAAACTAAAAAATTTACTAGCCAATGGCGATTCAATTGCCAAGGTGTCCGTAGAGGGTTGTGTGAAAGATTTTACTCCACCAACAACAATGCAAGATGCTTATTTTATTTTATTATTTTTAACAGTTGTACAATTGTGTGTTATATATTATTTGGGGGGAAAAACTGTCTAAAATGTTTATTTGTTTATATTTTTATTTAAATTATTTGGATGCAGAACAACCAATTTAACAAAAGATTTTTCTCAACCAACAACAATGCATTGTTAACTTTATCACAGCTGAAATTTATACACAAGCACACACACACACACACACACACACACACACATACATATATATATATATATATATATATATATATATTTTTAAACCACTAGATGGCACAAAACATGGCTTAGCACTTTCCAAAACATTTGCTTTTCAAGTTACACGTGCATATTTGTCTGATCTTTGACGCCCAAAGTTGATTCTGTGCTTACTTAATCTAATATTTTGTTTTTTAAAATGTTGTAGATTTAAGTATCGAATGAGAATCAGTAAAATTAATGCATATATTTTGAGACAAAGGTCTTCTTTATTATTTTCAGTTTTGTTTAAGATAATTAAAGCAACAGTTTTTAAATAATGAAAGAATATGTAAAAGTATGGTATTTGGGGTAAAAAGCGCCCCCGCTGTTGAGGCTAAAGGGGCACAGTAATTAACATGATAATTACTAGATCGCTGACTTTTCCATTTGTTGACATGACATGTTAGATTCAGATGGTAAATATCATATGTTATGTTGGGTGTCCATATTAGAGATAATCACCATGTTTAGAATGAAACCATCATATTTAAAAACATGATATTAATCATATCATAAAATATAATTTGTTGTTACTACTGTAAATATATATTCAATTATTATTGGATCTCCTTCAATGCTTTCAGAATCTTTACTTATTAAAATGATTTTGTTTCTGTATTTTAAAATATATTTTTTATATTAACATATTTTAATGACAGTATATTTATTGAACAAAAAATAATTTTATTTTTCAAAATAAGCAGAAAATATTACAAACTTTGTTAAAGTGATTCTTTTGAACAAGCACTAACTTAGACATTATTTAAAAAAAACATTATTTTAGCTGAAGTATTTGTATAAATACCGTGTCCCTTTTACCCCGTGTGTGGGGTAAAAGGCCCCCCTTGCCACCTCATACATTTTTAAGATTTTTAAACAAAATAAACAGCTGTTTATATATTTATATGTATGCTGTTATTTTCAGTTACAGGCAGTGGCTAAATTAGATTTTGTGTGGAAATTTTGGCAATATTTTATGTTTATTTGTTGTAAATGTAGCATGAATAGGGCTTGAATCACTTCAAACAAGAATGTAATAATTTTCTAAATGAAGAATATTGTGTAATGTAAATATTAAAAACGTGTTCATCTCAATCCTATTAAAATTCTGCAGTGTATTGAACCTTGCAAACGGAAGAACATGCTCATCTTTCTCTCCCTGTCTTGCTCTATCAGGACCAGCCCACCTCTGTTTCCAGGGACACTATACTAGTGTCTGAGATGTCTGAATCTCCACTGCGCAGTCTCAGCGGAAAGTCTAAGAAACCCAAAGGCCTGGAGTTGATGCCCACGCTGGTGGTGACCAGCTCTGACCTCAGCCCTCTCAATCTGTGCAGCCCATCCCTTCATACGGCCTCTCTCACCCCGGCCTTACTGCAGGTCAGTCTCCTCCTGACCTCCCCGTCACACATGGACAGTGCTGGGGTTTCTTTTCTGTCATTGATTTGTTAGAATCATCAGACCATCAGCAGTTTTTGTGTCGGGTCACATTATCTATCCGTCTTACTAGAGGTATATCCTCTTGTGCAGTTATTTACTGTTGCTGCCTCGCTTCTCTTATATGCTTGTTTCACATAGATACATGTAGCCTTGCTTAACCGGATAATTACCTTTTATCAAGTTTGGACTACTATTCAGCTTATTCTGGCCACAAACTACCCATTTAGATTGGATACAACTGCTTACCAATACACTTCCAGACAAAAGTTTTTGAACAGTAAGATTTTTTTTTAAAGAAGTCTCTTCTGCTCCCCAAGCCTGCATTTATTTGATCCAAAGTACAGCAAAAACAGTACAATTTTGAAATATTTTTGCTATTTAAAGTAACTGTTTGAATATATTTTAAAATGTAATTTATCAATGCTGTATTTTTAGCATCGTTACTCAAGTCTTAAGTACTAATAAATCAAACATTTATTATTATTAATATGTTGAAAAGAGTGGAGTAGAATTTTTTCAGGTTTCTTTGATGAATAGAAAGTTCAGAAGAACAGCATTTACCTGAAATATATAAAAGTATGAATAAAAGTATTAATTTCTATAATCCTAAAACCTATAATAATAAAACTTGGCTCCAAGCTTTTGAATGGTATAGTGTATAACATTACAAAAGCTTTTTATTTCAGATACATGCTGATCTTTGGATGTTTCTATTCATCAAAGAATCCTGAAAAATGTACTCAACGGTTTTAAATATTGATAATAATAATAATAATAATAATAATAAATTCTAGAACAGAAAATCAGCATATTAGAATGAT
Organism: Tor tambroides; assembly: GCA_021397915.2. Taxonomy (NCBI): domain Eukaryota; kingdom Metazoa; phylum Chordata; class Actinopteri; order Cypriniformes; family Cyprinidae; genus Tor; species Tor tambroides. The sequence goes on from JAFVLL020006820.1 coordinate 34,029, forward strand.
TTCTGAAGGATCATGTGACACTGAAGACTGGAGTAATTATGCTTAAAATTCAGCTTTGCATCACAGGAATAAATTACATTTTAAAATATATTCAAGTAGAAAGCAGTTGTTTTAAATAGTAAAAATATTTCACATAATTACTGCTTTTGCTGTATTTGGATCATATACATACATACAGGCTTGTTGAGCAGAAGTGAATTCTTGAAAAAAAAAATTACTACTAAAACTATTGACTAGTAGCGTATATGAAACTAAATGACCAACAACAGTTGCAACTTTTATGTTAGAATTGCTTGTAAACCCGTTTAATATGCATAATATGCTTGCAAATGTAAGAAAGCTGTTGTAAAAATACAAAAAAACGGAGCAATGATGATAAAACTCATCACCGTCTCTGTAAATGACTAATTACAACCAACATATTTTTTCTTAAAATGTGTGGCTATCCTGAACAGGAATATGATGAGGTCTAATTGCAGTTCTTTTGGTTGCGTTGATGTGATTTGGAGACACTAGAGGGCAGTAGTGCACCACTTGAACTCGTGATGATGTGCCTGGGAGACACTCATTGGCTGTTACATGATCGTGATCATATGGTGAGGTTTAGCTAGATGCTGCTTTGATGGATCACCTCGTTAAGACTGCACAATCTTTGCATTTATGAGCACTCATACAGCCAGCCCTAGAGGATCAACCTCCTGCTGTCTCTTCAACGAGATGAAAGATGAAATATACTATAATTCAAATCTATTATTTATGATTTTTGGGGAAATGCAGCACCCTTGCCCTGTGATTAATTCTTATTGCTTCTTAAAGTCTCATTAAGCCACTTTTAATTAAACATTTATATTTCAGGGTTATGCCTCTTGCAAATGCTTTGTGCCACGAGTATTTGGGAAGGCATCTTTAATGAATGCAAGCTGGAAAGAGAGTCATTTTGTATAAAGGTCTGAAAAAGTTCACATTTGTTGCAGACACCCCTGCTGCTCACACCCAGTCCGCTCCTGTCCAATATCCATTTCTGGAGCACACTCAGTCCGGTGGCACCCCTCAGTCCCGCCCGGAGACAGGGCACGCATACCCTCTTCCAGGTGAGCCCCTTGAAATTGTTTACTAAGTTAATGGCAAGACTACAATCACATTTTATTATTTGGATTCAAATCACATCATCTGAGAGTACCACAGATATTCCTTTTCACCCAAAATGGTGCTGGGAGTGATCTCTTTGTTCAAGGTTTCGAAAGACTGAGTTGTTTAGGATTCCCGTGCTCCTGGAAATATTGGGGAATTTCAAAAGTGAAAAGTGTCATTTCCAAGCCTTGAAAAATCACACTTATATATTTATTTGTAGGGAAGTATTTAATTTTGTAATATTATTTATATTTACAACAAATGCATTACAATATGTTAATTATAGTATTTGTCATAATGTGTTCCTTTACAGATGCTATTATAATTGTTACGGGCTATTCATTATTGAATATTACTTTATGATTCAATTTATGATTTAATAATTTAACAGCTTTCTTATCAACCCAAACCATCCCCACCAAAAAATGTAAAAAATTTATTTTTTAATTTGAGTAATTTTAGTTCTCCTTAAACTTTCAGTTTCTAGGCAATATTAACTTTTTCAAGTTTTAAATATCAAGTTTAAGTTTTTCCAAGTTAAAATTTTTTCATCTAATATTTATACTGGTCACACTTTATTTTAAGGTCCAATTCTTGCTATTAACAAACTATTAACTACAACTTTTGCTTCAATAAATTCCTAATCTGCTGCTTATTAATAGTTAGTAAGGTAGTTGTTAAGTTTATGTATTGAGTAGTATTAGTGATGTAGAATGTGGTCATGCAGAATATGTGCATTATGAGCACTAATAATCAGCCAATATGTTAATAATGGTCATGCTAATAAGCAACTAGTTCATAGTGAGAATTGGTCCCTGTACTAAATTGTTACCATTTATAGTATTTTAGTTCATTATTTTATTTAGCTTTTTTGCAATTAATGTAATAGTTTTAGTATCAGTTAATGAAAAAATTCCCATTTAGACACATTGAGATGTTCACAATTAAATCATAATATTCCAGAAAGGATTCTTTCAGTTTTTTCATTCTGTTTCTTTTCCTTTTATCAGTTTCCTTCTGTCCTAAGTTCCACGCAGTTCTCTGTTCCCGTGTATAACTTAGACGGCACCAACACGCCCGGCCCTCTCTCACCCGACCCACAGAAGACATAAGAGGGGGACAAAGACCAGCACACTTCATCTTTGCCTCATGTTCTTGATTGATAAACACAGATTAACCTCATTCTGTTCACCTGATCTGGCACCCTTCAGGTAACAAAGATTTATGACCGCCGTTTAAGCGTCAAGAGCATCTGGTTGACTCTTGAACCTTTGTGATGTCACTGATACTTTTCCTTCGGATGTATATCAAGCCATCAGATAGTGTCTGCAGGACACTGTAAATCTTTCGTTTCTATTTTTTAATGCGCTGGTCTTCAGGGATTGGCGCTAGTGTGATTAAAGCAGATGGATGTTCATCTGCACAGCTGCCAAAATGGGATTTCATCATAAAGCGTCCATTGTTTGATGGTTAGAATTGTTGAATTTCCTTGTGTTTTGTTTCTTGTGGAGCTCAAGACTTTGATCAGACGCAGAAGAGATTCTCACGTGACGTCGGCACCGTGTGTTTGTACAGCAAGATCTTTGTTCTGCTTTGGACAAAGAGGGATTGTTTTGTACATAACCCAACAAGTTCACCTCTTGTCAACTCGTGTTTGCCTTTTGTTTGGGGAGTCCTCAAACAAACCTGCCTTGCCAAGCTAAACCGCCCCTTTGCCTTGTGACTTTGATAATGGTGACCTCTGTCTTATTCCTCAAGCTGCACTTACTGCCATATATTTACAGTGTTCTGTAACCACATAAACAGCACTTAGATGAAAAAAAGCTGCACTTACTAGGGCTTTTGCTCCTATTCGTGTTTACTAGCCATCCAGAAAAGTAGTGAACTTAGTTAGCTTATTTTACAAAATTAATGTGTCCCAGGGATGCAGTTTGTGTGTCTACATCTACAGTTCGGTGGATCACCCAGTAAAGCTAACTGGTGCAGCCCTCAAACACTTTCCTGACAGCATTTTATTATTCGAGAGCCACATGAGCACAATCACTTTATGTAACGAATACAGTCAGAACTGGCAGAAGTCAATTTTATGTGGGATAATTATTCCAAACCTGTATGTCTTTGTTTTTTTATGAGGAACACAATCTTTTGGAGAACAAAGTCAACAACATTGGACCCCATTGACCTTGATTCTGAGACATATCATGCAAATATCATCGTTTGTGTTCCACAGAAGAAATAAAGTCATGGAGGTTTGCAACAAAATGACATTTCATTCATTTTTGGGTGAACTATCTCTTTATGAATACCGAGGCTAACGCTCAGGACGTTCTTGATGTAACCCTCATCACTGGAAAACACATTTTAAAATGAAATCTTATAACATTAACCCCATCTTTTCTGGTGCTTTGACCATGATGCACATTTTTGATTAGGCCAGATTGGCGTCGCCCACGCTGCAATGCTTGAATGGCGACTGTCTAATGAAGCGTGTTTCCAAACACGCCCCAATGCCATTGAACCATTACCATCACACAACCAGATATGCCACCGTGGCCATGCTTATCATCCAAATCTTTTCATATAAAGCGTTTCCTCCTCTCTGAAAGACTGGAAGCCATTAGGAATGATTTCAGTTGAGTGGGAAAACCCAAGGACTTGCTTTACTCCAATAGACTGCCGATTCACCATTAATCTAATGGAGCGTACACAGCATAAAATGGAATGGAACGGCACCGGCTCAGTGCTTAAAGCCTCATCCCACCATTAGGATGGTTGGATTGCTGGAGATCGGTTGGATGTGTACCGTAACTGGATGGCTGTCTGTAGAGCCCAGGCCAAATGCTCAAAACCATTCCTGCATTTGTCAGCTTTCCCGGTGTTGTGCAAGATTCAATCCCTCTGCAGAATGCAATCTACTTTGGACAACAAGGTCAGAAGTGTCTGTCCTTTTTGCAGCTGATTAGCATGGTAGATTAGACCATATATTTTGTTTTTCCATTGATGGTCAGTCAGAACTGCCATGTGTTTTTGAAGGCAACACATATAGTTGAGTTTGCATTATAGTAAATACATAAAGAAATGTTATAGTTACACTATTTTTATAAGTGTATAGTTTTTTTTAAGGAATTAAGACTTTCATCAAGGAGGATGCAATAAATTAAAGGGTCAGTAAAGGTACTTATAATGTAACAATATTTCTATTTCAAATAAATCTGTTCTCTTGAATGTTCTAGTGGTCAAAGAATCTTAAAAATTCTTAACTCTTAATCTTAAAATCACCACTTTCCACAAAAATATTAACATAACTGTTTTCAACATTGCTAATAAGAAGAAATATTTATTACAACTATATTAGCATATTATATTAACATATTAGAATGGTTTTTTGGGGGGGTTTTTAAGGATCGTGTGACACTGAAGACTGGAGGAATGATGATGAAAATTAATTGCATCACAGGAATAAAATAGATTTGAAAACATATTAAAATAGAAAAGTTATTTTAAATTGTAGTAACATTTCACAGTTTTACTGTTTTGAGCACTAGTGAGCATAAGAGACTTTCTTAAGAAACATGAAAAAAAATAACATAAAAATTGGAGTCCCTAAACTTTTGCACAATAGGGTTTGTCATATGTAATGTATAATTTAAAAGATTCATTGATGTATTTACCACTAATTGTAAAGTAGTGTTTCTGATCAGGCATTGTATAGAATACCCAAAACAAATCCAGTGGAGTTTGTATTCTGAAAGAGAATTGAATATTGCACAGCCGCAGTAAAGATCGCTAAACATCTGAACCAAATACTGCAGCTACTCTTTGCAGTCCTCATTTGATGTCAGTGCAGTATCGGTGTGTTGTTTTTGTAGAGTGTTTGCAAGTTTTACATGTCCATTTATAAACCAGTATAGGAAATAAATGCCCATATGTTGCACAATATAAAATCCTACCTCTAAGAGTCTTAAACTCAACAAGCCATGATTTATAACTGACATGCATTAGATGAAAAGCTGGAACAAGGCTTAAATGCTGACATTCAAATTGCGGAAACTGAACTCTGTTAGTCCCTCCCTATAGGACCACTTAAAGTGCAATGATAAAAATACAAAGGGATGTGTGTATGTGTATATATATATACTATATTGCCAAAAGTATTGGGTAGCCCCCTTCTAATGAACAGGTTTGACTACTTTAGTAATTTCTATGAGTACAAATCTTAATGTTAAAGCATATAATAATATTCTAGGAAATTGTGTGCTTCTACTATTATAGCAACAGTTTGGACAGGACCCTTTTCTATTCTAACATGACAATGCCTCTGTGTATAAGACAAGGTTCAAAAAGAAAATGATTGATTCAGCCATTGTGGAAGAACTTGATCTGCATAAAACCAAGTCCTAATCCCAGTTTAACACCTCTGGAGTGACTGTAAATGCAGACGTTGAGCCAAAAACTCATCACCAAACACCAGTGACTTGTACATACACTATATAGACAAAAGTATTGTGACACCCTTCTTTCGAACAGAAAAATGCACTTCCAAATCTGTGGCAACAACGATGGGAACATAATTCATGTATTTAAAAATTGTATTTCCATCTCTGTTGCAACAGTTTTGGAAGTGTCTAAAATTACTGTACCCATATGTACAAGTCATTGGTGTTTGGTGATGAGTATTTGGCTCAAAGTCTCTCATTTACAGTCACACCAGAGGTGTTCAACTGGGATTAGAACTTGGTTTTATGCAGACCAGTCAAAGTTCTTCCACACTGACTGAATCAATCATTTTCTTTTGAACCTTGCCTTATACCCAGAGGCACTGTCATGTTAGAATAGAAAGGGTCCCCCTGTCCAAACTTTTGTTATAAAATTAGAAGCACACAATTCCCTAGATTAATCATTATGTGCTTAAACATTAAGATTTATACTCATAGAAATAACTAAAGTAGTCAAACCTGTTCATTAGAAGGGGGCGACCCAATACTTTTGGCAATATAGTGTGTGTGTGTGTATATATATATATATATATATATATATATATATATATATATATATATATATATATATATATATATATATATATATATATATATATATATATATATATATATATATACAGGAACTGTTCAGCATCTCAAATTAAGCTCTCAGGTATTGTATGATTACCCACAGTTCACAAAGCTCCGTGTTCATACCTAACATACATAAACTGATCGGAGTAGAAGAAACTGCTTTTTCACACTCATGCTAACGTAGTGCCTTCTAGTCCTGTTGTCTGTTGCCAGTAAAATGAAAATAGGCAACAGTTTTGCTAAATGTTTTGCCCTTTGCCGGCGAAAACAGCTACTAACTAAAAGTTCAACTATTTATAGGATTGTTCTGTTAAAATGACTTTCGACAGCATTTGTGAGCGCAGAAAATAATTTTGACTCAACTGTTTGCCCTAAAACCTAAATTGTTGTAAAGTAAATGTTATTAAATACAAGCTTAAGTTGTATTTAACCCAGAATATTCCATTAACATATCATGAACATAGATAATAAGAGCTAGAATCTATATTCAAATCCCATGGAAAATGGATCATATGAAATATTGATGGTTTACTCATACTTTCTAGTACTGTCGGGTTAATATTTTCAGCCTGTATGCATAAATCAAGCATAGGGACATTTTATTCCATTTAACATCTGCCATTGTAGTACAAGAGTGCAAACAGCTAACATTTATGTAGTTTTTTGTTCTAATTTTTACTGTTGTTCCAAACCTGCATGACAAAAATGAGATGTTTTGCAGAATGTCCTGACCATACAAAAAAATGTATGTGTATGATTTGTGCTTAATAATTTTTTTCTGAAGCCATACAGTTGTTATGAGCAAAGAACATACTGAAATTTCAGACTATTTCATATAACATTATAAATTAAATTTATGTTGCTTTTGTGATCTTTTTGGACCTATAAATCTTCTACTTTGATTGTATGGAAAAAGAGCAGCTCGGACATTCTGCAAAATACCTTCTTTTGTGTTCCATGGAAGAAAGAACTTCATATAAGGTGGATTTTAAAATATTCCTTTAGGAAAATAAGTTCAAAAGTTTCATTGTACATACAGTAAGACGTGATGGGGTGTCTGTAGCATTGTGCTGTTGTTTTGTAGTATTTTCACTTTGACCTGTTTTCCTGAGGTCCTGTATTTCGAAGCGTCTTCATTTGCATTCCTGCAGAATTCAGGCTGTGTTTGATTGCTCTTGCCTGTATCGTGAGCACTGCACATGCAATTGCCTTCTCATAGAGAGATATTGAGTTGCTTAATGCCTTTTACATTTTGAATAATGGATTTTATGCAGTGTGCAATGTGACTTGTTTTTTAACCTGTTTCCATTATTTTAGTTAAATGCTCTCTTGCCCACTTAGATTTTTTTTGTTTGTTGTTGCTGTTTGGGGGGAAAATGCAGCTTAGTTTGGCTGCATTTATTTTTACTTCATTAAATAGTCATTTGTTTTGTTTCTATGAGAATTCTAATTTCTCCCTGTAATGGATAAAATGGGTTTGTTCTATATATTTAGCTGTTAAGCAATGATGTCTTGTTTTGTTTCTTCTGTTTGTTTGAGTTTGGCTTTCTCCCAAGAACATTTAGTTATTGTAGCCATACTGAACATCTGTTGAATTTTAATGTGAGTCTAAAGCACTTAAAATAGTCTCTTTTTCCCTCTCTCCTCATTTTTTCTCTTTACTGGCACTTTGTATTTTTTAGAATCTGTGGTAAAGCTAATCTCATCTTACTAGTGGCTCCACCAACCCAAACACTCAAATTTTGGTTTTGAATCAACATTTGTAAACTATGCATTTAAACTTTTTGCTGCACAGAGATTTTGTAATTCATTTTAAGACTTTCCGGCATAAATAAAATGTATTTTATGATTGCTCTATCGATTACTATAAGAATATTTTATCTTTAAAGAGATTCTTACTCCAGAAAGTCAAAAAGCTCTATTTTAGAAAAAATGGCACTTTTTACGAATAGGGTATAAACTGGCGTTCCTTTTTTTGAGCAAGCAAATCACAGACTTAAAGAGAGCGTTCACCCAAAAATGAAAATTCTGTCATTAATTACTCACCCCCATGGCGTTCCAAACCTTTAACAGTGCGTTCACACCAGACGCAACTTGCGCGAATAAATCGTGCTATTCGCGCGTAGTTGGACGCTTGAACAGTTTGAGTTTACTCGCTTCATTTTATTCCTGTTTCTATAAAAGTACGAAGATGTATCGTACAGCTCCGGGTATCCACATACAGCGACGATGATTTTGTCCTCCATTGTTGTTTCGGATTTCTGCCTCGTCGTAATCACGTCACTTCTAGAGCAAGCTCCTGATTGGTTAACGCGGCGCGAATTTTCGCCAAAGTTCAGATTTTTCAAAGCGCGTCAAACGCCCGAAACGCTCAATTCGCGCCGCAGGATGTCTATTCGCATCTTTGCATTGACTTAACATGTAAATCACTCGCGCTTAACGGTTCATTCGCGTCTGGTGTGAACGCACCTTAAGACCTTCGTTCATCTTTGGAACAATTTGAAGAAATTGTTAAAGTCATTTTTTTTTTGCACACAATTTTTCTCGTAGCTTCATAACACTACGGTTGAATCACTGATGTCACTTGGACTATTTTAACGATGTCCTTACTACCTTTCTGGGCCTTGAACGTGTCAGTTGCTTTGCCATCTATGCAGGGTCAGAAAGCTTCATCAAAAATATCTTAATTTGTGTTCCAAAGATGAACAAAGGACTTATGGGTTTGGAACGAAATGAGGATGAATAATTAGTGACAAAATTTTCATTTTTGGGTGAACTATTCCTTTAAAGAGAACTATTAAGAATGTTCAAATATATAATATGAAAAGTAATTGATATACAATTAATCTATACTAGATATTTTACCTACATACTATTTAGCTATTCCACATTTGCCTGCAACCTGATTATCACATCCCCAACACGTCATTCCATTTTGTAAATTTATACACATTGTGTTAACTATATTCTTAACCATTCCAATATATGTATATATCAATTTCTTTTTATAATTTATTTAAAATATGTTTGCCATTGAATACAAATCAACACTTGGCAAACTATCCCCTGCTGATTGAAAAATAATTATTTGCAACCGTTACTCATTATGGTATATTTTATTTGAATTTTATCGCAAGAGCACCACAACAAATTACAAATCAAGTTTTTAACTCATATTCAGACATTTCTCAATTTCTGAAGAACTTTTTGGAAACTCCATATACAATAGACAATTTACTATCTCATGTATCATAACTTCTTCAATAACAACATAAGGTTAATAGAATAATATTTTGTACCCTATTCTTGGAAAGTGCCAGTGTTTCAGACACATCAGATTTTCTCATCCTCTAAATGTCGACGTCATAACTGCACTGTATTTAGAACAATATTTTGTTTCTCGTGAGCAAATTTGTATTTTGTGGAAAAAAAAAAAAAAGGGATGATGTAAAAAATTAAAAGTGTGAACAATTCTACTGTTATGGTACAATATTGGCACCAAATGTTTTCAATATTTTTGTGCAAATGTATTTTCAGATTGTCTCTCTCTCAATTGTTTACAAATTCTCTGTTCATTGGCATACCTGTTGTACTAATCTGTGGATGTTGGAAGGGATGTATAGAAAATTTCTATAAAAAACAAAAACAAATGTGTAACTCGTTTGGCTTGTGTGTCTTTATCAAATACAGCTGGAGAAAGCTGCCCTCATTTATGCAATGATTGTGTTAACGTTAGCAGGTCTCGCACCTGCGTGAACCAGAAAAAACAAATAAAATTTTACCCAGGCCAAGAGAAATACGCTGACACAGCTACCTCCTACAATCAGGATCGCCCACCTGAGCGCCGAGGTCACTGGTTTAGAGGAACCGTCAGACCTGAGGCCGTACAACACAATACAAGAAAACTTTTCCAGGAAGACGGTAGGATGTCCTTTTTTGACCTTTTAATCTCCTAACCACAAATGTGTTATGAGCATGTAGGCTTTGGCAGAGAATTAATTGGCTACTGATCTGTGAATAAGACTGATCATCAGTAGGGTTTGAGCCCAGTCCAATTCAGATTCTTAGAGATGCTTTCAAAGAAATCATTGCAGCGCTTTTACATATTCAAAAAACACTGTATTTTTATGTCATTATTTTGATCCAATGAAACCACTGATATTCAAGTGTAGATTGGTCAGTGTGTTTCCAACAATAAACACTAAACCAACTTTTCGCTAGAAAAGTTATTGTATTGCACATATCCAGTGACATTGCTGCTGTGGAAAATTGTTACATTTGTGCAAAAGATCATTTCATTCATCAAAAATATTTTAATACAAAAATAAACCTTTAAATCATTTACATTTTTTAGCTCTGTCAATTGTCAATGATTTGCATGATCATCCAAGGATATGTTTGGTCCTTGATGTCCCTGAGTCAACGACACCATTGTCCCTTTGCTCCTGTCATATTTTCATCCATCTTCTCCACTGTTACGGATCGATGGATGCTTTCTGCTCTGACGTGTCCCATGAGTTCAGCACGGCAGCGGAACAGGTCTTGATCCCATTTTCCTCAAGTCTTTCGGTAGAGGACTCGCTAGGGAAAGCTGTACGAAAAAACATGAAGATATGTTAGAAAGTGACCTCTGCATTCTGCAAATGCATGATGATAAGCGTTATTCCATAAGCCAAACAGTTTAAGCTAACAGGACAAGACCACTTTTATTCAACTGCATGTAGAAGAGTATGGCTTTAGCAATGCCAAGGTCATAGGTTCCATTCCCAATAAACACACAGATGTATACCGTGAACTCGATGTAAGTTGCTTTGAATAAAAGCATCTACCAAACACATTAGAAAAAGGCCATTTTCAGTTTGATCCCGATTATGGGCGGAACACAACGACGGAAATTCAGAGACTCGACGCACCTTCTGTGAAGTTTTTGTGACTTTGCTGGACGAAGAACAGCAGGACGAAGAAAGCGAATCCCAGGCAGCCGAAGATCATTCCACACAACAGGAAACTGAAGCTACCTTGATTGTGCATCACCTGAGGGAGGAAAGAGACTCAAATCAACAGTTACAAGAATAGCTCAACTGGTAGACCATGACGGCACTAGCAATGCAAAGGTCATGGGTTCAATCCCCAGGAGCCAAGATGTAAATATTTAAGTCAGACTTACCGAACCCACGAGCACCTGAAGTAACATCTCACCCATCCCTGCGCTGGTCACCATGACTGTGGTGGCACAACCTGAAGAAGAAACAAAACACAATCAACTCAGATTTTTCTTCTTTTTTTTTAATCTAGACAATAATAAGTTTAAAAATACTATTAAAAAGAAAAACTGAAATGGTTTCTCAAAATTATGTTGCAGCAACGTTCAAACTGCCATTGAAATCTGATGACAGCTGAATAAAACTTAAACTTAATGCTAATTTAGGGCTTCAAGATTTGGGGGGGATAAAAAAAAAATCAGATTTTTATTATTAAAATAGCAATTGTGATTTCATATACAATCTTTTTTCCCCAGAGCTGTGATTGTCTGTAGGAATGCACAGCTTGGTCAAAGACTTGGTAATTATACCTCAAAATGACTATAAAATAATAATAATAGTCAAAAATATTTCACTGTAAAACAAAAAAATAGAACATATGAAAAAAAAATTATATAATAACTTTTACAGTACAAGGGTACATAATGGTTAATATAGTTAACTAAAACCAAAAAAAATAACACTTTTTTTCTCTTTTTCCATTGTTTAACTTGATATACTACAATATCTAAAACTAAAAACTATATAGTCATATTTGAAAAAAGATATAAAAATGACAAATGCCCTCAAGATTACTAAAACTTTAACAAATATTAAAATGAAAACAAAATACAAAAAAAAAACCAATTCAAAATATTAATACAATATAATAGTATTTTAATGATACTAAAATAACACTGGAACTGCTTGCATGTAAAAGAACACAGTGCCATGCTTCACTCTGAAACACACCACGCATACATGTATTTAATTAAATCACAACCTTTGCTATTTGATAACTGCATAAGCCATACTGCAATTCTGAGTTTATTTTGCTTAACCGCCACACTAACTCGCACCGCATGTTTAATGCAGGTCCATTTAACACACTGTCGATATCTCTATCAAAAAAAACTGAGTGGCACTTTTAGTCAGGACTTCCCTTGCAACAGCGATGGGATTTCTCCCATTCATTTTTATTCAAATTGTCCAGGATTCATATGCATTTCAATACATCTGTTACAGCTGAATCCAGTCAGTTAAATTCCAGCCCAGACCTGCTCTAATGATAGGGATATTTTTAATGATAATGACATTTTTTTAATCGCTCTACCCTAACAACCCCCATATCTGCGGCATACAGAGGGCGCTCGGTAATTAGCCATTTATTTTGAAATAATTCCTCCCGAAGGGTTTGACCGCTGGGTTTAAAAAAGGATCGTCTCCACCGTAAGACGCAAGACCTGTCGGGCCGAACCTTCCCAGAAAGTCAAAGGCCAACGGCGGAAAGAATTAAACGGGGCAGCTCCTGTTGCCTTTGGCTCAGCAGTAAACCTTGAATAAATACTGAACTGCGAAACCACCAATGGCTACTGTCAAATCAGTGAAAGCCGGACAAAATATGATGAACAATGCCGGAGACAGCGGGCGGTCCATCTGTCGCAATACCTTTGTACTCCAGGACGTCTTCAGTGAATGCGAGCGTGCAGGGGAAGATACTGCTTATAAATAGGCCGAGACAGCAGGTGCCGATGAAGAGGAACACACGGCTGTTGGAGAAGATCAGCAGCGGAAGAAGTGTGACTATCACACCCACCTACGAGAGAACAGAATGGAGAGGATTTGCATTTGGACACGCACCGTCAACAAAGGCTTTGTTATTTGAGGTGAACAACCCCTGCTTTATCTGTGTGAGGGAACGGAAATTAAGAGGCCCGCTGTCATAAACTTTTGGCGCAAATAAAAGCGTGAAATGAGAAAGGAGCCTTAGTCACACCAGATAAACAAATGTCCCGTCTGGCGAATGGACAGGGCAGAGCAGGATGCAGAACAAGGATGTTTGTTCCTGTCCAAAGTTTCCCTTGATGCATCGTGGGTGACATCTTTTTTTTTTTTTTAAAGCGTAAACCTTTTTTATAGTCCATCTGACTCAACAGCAGGCTATCAGGAGAGAGTTTGTAATGGACTGACAACTTGGTTGCTGTTGTTTAGACCATTTTCAACTAAAAAGGGAACACTTTGCTTGAGTTTTTGCCATATGTTTACACAACAACAGCGTTTTGACGGCTTGAAAATGCAAAATTGGTTTCAAAGTGCACGTTTTTGAAGACAGGACCATTATTGTAATGCATGTAAACTATGAAAACACTGATGATCAAAACTGCAATAAATAACGTAAAAAACAAAACAAAGAAAAATAAATATACATGAAAATACATAACATTATATCACATTAAAATTAAATATTTTTCTTCATTTATTATGAACATATTTCTTTATTTCTGTTAATTTTCACACTTACATGACCAGCCAAAAAAACAGTCTGAACAGGTTGGGAGACCAGCTAAGACCAGCAAACCCACTTATTGTAGACGAAATAAATAAAACATAAAAAATATATACAAAAAGGGTAGACACATCTTATACTAAAATTATATCCTAAATCTAAAACACAACTTTATTTTAAAGAAGTAAATAAAGATATTATATTATGTATATTTTATTATATTATGGCCCGGTTTCACAGACAGAGCTTAGACTAGGCCATAGTTCAGTTAGGACATTTATAGTGCTGTCAAACGATTAATCGTGATTAATCGCATCCAAAATAAAAGTTTTTGTTTACATAATATATGGATGTGTACTGTGTATATTTATTATGTATATATAAACACACACAAATACAGTATATATTTTGAAAATATTTACGTTAATATTTTTTATAAATTTATATCATTGTATTTTGTATTATATATAAATATATATAATATATAAACATAACATATTTTTCTTAAATATATATATGCATGTGTTTGTATTTCTATATACATAATACATAAACACAGTAAACACTCATATATTATGTAAACAAAAACTTTTATTTTGGATGCGATTAATCGCGATTAATCGTTTGACAGCACTAGACATTTAAGTAATTTTTATTAACATGCCTTAGAAAAAACGTTACTGGCGTGCATCTTGAGACAAAACAAAGGCACTGATATGTTTTAAGATCAGTCAGTGCAAGTTTCTTTCAGTTGAAACAGCTCAGAATTACATTTTAGTCTGGGACTAGGCTTAAGCCTTGTCTGTGAAACCAGGGGTATATGTATTATATATAAAACCACTTGATGTAGACAAAAAAATGTAAATTGTGTGAATTCTTTAGTTACTAATACCTTCACCTTTAGTTATTATATTATATTATATTATAGCCAGAAACCTTGGAGTTATGATTGATGATCAGCTGACTTTCTCAGACCACATTGCTAAAACTGCCCGGTCCTGCAGATTTGCTTTATTCAACATCAACATTTTTTCAGAACATGCTTCACAACTCCTTGTTCAAGCTCTTGTTCTGTCCAGGCTGGACTATTGCAATGCTCTCTTGGCAGGTCTTCCAGCCAGTTACATAAAACCTTTACAATTAATCCAGAATGTGGCAGCAAGATTAATTTTTAATGAGCCCAAAAGAATGCATATCACACCTCTGTTTATCAATTTGCACTGGCTACCAATAGCTGCTCGCATAAAATTCAAGGCATTCATTTTTGCCTACAAAAGCACCACTGGCTCTGAACCCCTTTACCTAAATTCATTACTTCAGAGTTATGTGCCCTCTAGAAGCTTGCGTTCTGCAAGTGAACGTCGCTTTATTGTGCTGCATCCCAAAGAGGCACAAAATCACTTTCACAGACTTTTAAATGAACTGTTCCCTCCTGGTGGAATGACCTTACCAACTCAAGGATCGGCTAAAAACACATCTCTTCCATCTTTATTTGACCCTCTAACTCTAGCACTCTCTATTCTAATTCTATTCTTAAAAAAAAAAAAATACTAACACTAGCTTTTTCTTTTTTACTTTTTGCATTCTATCTATTTGTTTTCTTTTTATTTATTATACAATTAACAAAAGCAAAAAAGGCCTCTAGCACTAGCTTGCCCTATTCTTTTTCTATTCTATCTGTTTTCTTTTTATTACATAATTAAAAAAACCTTGCTAGGTGTACTGCGTTAAGCTAAATGATACTTGTTATAACACTTGCATATCATTGCTCTTTTGTTGATTTTGATTGCTTCCATTGTCCCCATTTGTAAGTTGCTTTGGATAAAAGCGTCTGCTAAATGACTTAATATATATTAAAAGTTTGGAATAATATTTTAAAATGTAAATTCTCCCAGTGATGGCAAAGTTAAATTTTTCAGAAGCATGTTGAAGACGGTTTTCTTCTGCTTAATATTTTTGGTAGAAATCATGATACACTTTGAAGTATGATTTAAAAAATATATGAATACTTTTATTCAGCAAAGACCCATTAAAATGATCATAAAAGACAGTAAAGAAATGTATAATTCTGAAAATCCTGAAAAAAGCATCATGGTTTCCACAAAAAAAAAAAAAAAACATTATAAAAATCATTATTAATAACTCAGCACCAATAATAAATGATAATAGCTGAGTGGCAAATCAACACATCAGAATGATGTCTGAAGGATCATGTGATGCTGAAGACTAGAGTAACGATGCTGAAAATTCAGCTTTGCATCACAGGAATAAATTACATTTGAAAATACATTCAAATAGAAAATCGTTCTTTAAAACGGCAATAATATATCACAATATTATTGTTGTTTTTACTGTATTTTTGCGAAAACAAAATGTTTGCACACTCTCTGGTTACCTTGTACACTTAAGAGTCAGCAACAACTTTTTTTGGAATAATTTCCACAAAACTGGCTTCAAAAGCAAACCAAAGATACTAACCTGACTAACGACGAGCAAGCGTACAGGCTTAAATCGGTAAGACAGAGGAATGGCGGACAGTCGGCCGACAGTGATCGCCGCCCAGAAGACGCACGTCAAGTATCCGGCGGTCTTGTGAGGTAGATTCATAGGGGGCGCTACTGCGTAGGTGTACACAAAGCCTGTGTATGAGCCCTGAGGTGTGTGAGATTAAATAATACATGAGTTCAAGTAATTAAGCAAATACTCTTCAATTACAGAGCTGAAGCGGCTGTGAAGTGCTAATCCTGCTTACCACTATACCGTCAGAAAAGAAGAGCACCAGACCCCCGAGGATATGGATCCCAAAGAAAGACAGCGGAAAGCTGTGCGCGTTGCCAAGGAGACAGCAGCCGAACAAGTCTACGTGGCCTGAGGAGACACAAGAGCGAGAAGATTACAGAAACCTCCTTTCTGGCTTTTATGTACATCTGACCGCATGTTATTTCTGACATGTGCTTCAACAATAACTGTGAACGTGGTCTGATCCCACACGGTAATTATTTCATCAATGTCAGTGGTGCAGAAGTGCTGGCGGGGTGGGATCTTACTTCTGGAAGTCTCTTTCTGATGTCCAGTGTCTTCTGACAGACCAGTGGTTCCCCAGGTTTTCATCGCTAGCACGTCTCCATCTAGTAAACGCCGACTGGGGTCTGATCCGCACGCGAACAGCCGCTCCCGATACATCAGGATTAATATGCCGATGGGTACAGGAAGCTACATGCAGAGAAGACAGAGTTATGCATGTAAAAATACGATTGATGGTTCATAAAGGAATCATTCTTTTGAACAGATTCAGTTGAACCAGTTTGAAAAGGATTCTTAAAGGGATAGTTCACCTAAAAATTTAAATTTCTTATTAATTACTCACCCTCATGTCGTTCCAAACTCGTAAGACCTTTGTTCGTCTTCGGAACACAAATTGAGATATTTTTGATGAAATCCGTCATGTTACTCTCGGAAAACGTGCGGCAAAGACTGACACGGAAGAGAAGAAATTGTTGAATAAAGTCGTTATTTTTGTTTTCTTTGCGCACAAAAAAGTATTCTTGTAGCGTCATAAAATTAAGATTGAACCACTGATGTCACATGGACTATTTTAACAATGTTCTGACTACCTTTCTGGGCCTTGAATGTGTCAGTTGTGTTGCTGTCTATGCAGGGTCAGAAAGCTCTCGGATTTCATCAAAAATATCTTAATTTGTGTTCCAAAGTTGAAAAAAGGTCTTACGGGTTTGGAACGACATAAGGGTGAATAATTAATGACAGAATTTCATTTTTGGGTGAACTAACCCTTTAAAACTCTATTGTAAAGAAGACTCAGATTAAACTATTTAATCTCAGACAGCAGTATTAGCTAGTGTAAATGTAATTGACTACACAAAAAAATGGCAAATTAAACTTCCGATTCATCTCTGTTAGATCAGAATCGGTTTCAAACATTCCATTACAATGAATCTGTTCTGAACAACAGTTTAGGAATTGTTTGCATCATCGCTCAGATGCAAACATTTATGTCTGGAATTTAAAAAAAAATAATGACACACAAAAAAATAATGTATTGCTTTTTATTAGTTTGTGTTATTCGATGAACATAATACAACCAAATGCAAATACAACCAAATATCATTCATGTTTATTCAGTACTAGAATGTTTCAGCATTTCAATTCTTGCATGAAATGTATAATAATGTGTAATACATTATTATAAGTATTATAATGTATGCACACTACCAATTATTATTATTATTATTATTATTATTTTACTTTTTTGTATGTATTAGAGTTTTGGGGTCTGTAAGATTTTTTTCTGCTCACCAGGACTGCATTTATTTGATCAAGCATACACTAAAACAGTAATATTGTGAATTATTATTACCATTTAAAACAAATGTTTCCTATTTGAATATATTGTAAAATGTAGTTTATTCCTGTGATCAGAGCTGAATTTGCAGCATCATTTCTCCAGTCTTCAGTGTCACATGATCCTTCAGAAATCATTTTAATATGCTCAAGAAACATTTCTGATTATTATCAATACTGAAAACAGTTGTGCTGCTTTATATTTTTCTGTGAATTGTGACTTTGCAGGTTTCTTTGAATATAAAGTTCAAAGGATAGCGTTTATTTGAAATACAATTTTAAAAAAAGTATTAATTTATCAAAAAACTGACCTACTGATTATATGTACGTGCGATGTAACAACTCACGATGCGATACGATTCACGATACTGACTTCACAATACGATTTTCTCACGATTCTTTTAACAATGAGATTTAAATTTAATTAATAGAATTAATTTAATTAATAGAATTTAAATTCTAAAAAGTTGTTCTTTTATTATTTCTCAGACAAAATGCTGTAAATTTCTGTTTGAATTGAAATATGTCAAATAACAAAACTAAATTGAAAATTTAAAACAAACCCCAAATCAAACGAACAAATAACATATATAAATTGAAATATCTTCTGTGCTCTTTCCATTTAAAATTAGAGACAACCAATGCATTTTTATCACGATACAAACAAAGATGCAGCATTTTTGATTGAAATTAGATTGTATTATTTCGTAATTTCCTGAATGAGAACATCTGAAAGAGAACGCAGGTGGCACTTATGGAACAGCGGCAATATAGTGTTCCCAGTGTAAACAAAGCAGCGCTGTGATTATAAATACTACTATATTATTCATTATACACATTATATGTTTGCTACATTGATCAGATGTTAGGTGTGTATCGGTTATACTAACTCTATTTCTCCACTATATTATAGCCAGTGTGTAAACAGAACTGTTAGATGGAGTGCAGTTGCCAAGGAGACAATCTTGATTCATTCCTTTTATTCAAATACCCTCCCAGCTGCCCTTCCTTCGAGCATTTAGTATGCACACTAACTCCACACAACAAGTAGTCCAGCTTGTGTTCTGATGGTACGCCACTCTTAAAACAAACTCGTATAACTCGATATAAAAAAACTCTTACATTGATGATAGCCATGATCCAGAAGGCGTAGGAAACGTTGGTCACCACCTCTCCGTCGGTGTGGAGGTGGACACTGGACACGTTGTGCACATGTCTGCCTGCGAGCTTGTTCCTCAGATGCCTTAATGATGTTGCATTGGTGCTGCTGTTCCCAATCACACAGCTGGTCTCTGACAGGAAGGGGTCAGCGATGAGGGGACTCACTAAAGCGCCGAGACCCACAAAGAAGTGAAGGGCCTAGAAGAGATCAGAGACAACCCAGACGAGAAAGAGAATCAGCAATGATGTTCTTCTTCAGAGACAAGATTCTTACAAAGCAAAAGTTTTTAGAGCAACTTTATAAAACACAGTTCTGATTGGTTGCTTGTTTAAAACTGTGAAACGATGATCGCTTTGTGTCAGACCAATGGCAATATGCCAAGTTTACAATGGCAAGATGTTGCTTCCAAATGAATTTTTTTTACTAACAATTGTTTTTTTTCAGTTTTCATTTTATTTTTAGTATTTTTAAGTACTTTAAGTGCTTTTGTTATTTTTTTATTATATATTTTTGAATTTATTTTTTCTTTCCATTTTAGTTTTTACTTATTTCTAGTTAAAACTTAAGTTAACAATACTAAAATACTCTTAAAACAACAACTAAAACTAGCCCTGGAGTTGTCATATTGATCTTTTTTAAACAGAATAAACCACTCAAGACATGCACTGTAGTGATTTTTACCTCATGCCATATTGTTTTAATATGATTTTAAACAGAATCCATGTGTGAAAAGAGATCGATTATGTTTGATTAGACTGAGTAAATCTGTAACTCACGCAAGTATTGTACAAGTTTTTCTAATCATTGCTTTCTATGATATGATTGTAATGTAACAGCAGAAATTCTGTTTCACAACATTGTAATCCAACTATTTAACTGATGGAACAAATATAAGCAGTCTATGTAATTTAACCTCTTAAGACCCGAGAAAAAAGTTTTAGGAAAAAAATAGTTTTTTTCATGTCTTTAAATTGTTTAGAGCATTTAGAATAATGTAAAAAAAAAAAAATTAAAAAATGATATTTAATTCATAAGTTATTCTATGTCCTCACTTGAGGACATCGGGACTCAATTTCTTTGAAAAACTAAAAAGACATGAATGAACATGCATGGGCAAAAACAATTGATTTTTTAAATCACCAGTACATTTTTAGTTTAAGATTTTTTTTTTTTTTAACCAAACTTTGTATAAAGATGATTCTCAACTATGTTATAACAGAATGAATCGATATACTTTTTTTCTTTATGCAAAATGTGTGTGAAATGGCCATAAATGGGTTTTCTCATTATATACAATGTATCTATAAACTAAATCTAATTAGCATATTAATGTGTTTTTGGGGCAACATGTAATGAAAAAAGAAGTGTAATAATGGGAGTAATAATTGATCAGATTTTCATAATAATATATAATATTTCATAGAATATTGAAATATAATTTCTTTCCCTATTCATTTGTTATGTCTCCCAAAACCCGTAATAAACATGCTTTTAGTCCCGGTGTCCTCATATGAGGACATGTATGAAATCAACGTCCTGTTTCGTAACAGAAGGTCATATTTTGATTTGAAACCCCATAACATTTTCCTGAGATGTTGATTTATGACACACAATTTAAAAATTAGATGTAAATGATAATTACAAAATATTATCATATTTCTATAAGAGTGTCACTAAATTAATTTCAGACATTTTTGAAGACCAAGGAGAGGGAGTGGTCATAGTGAAACATCCAATCATTTGATATTTCTGAAAAGCCCTGAATGTGCTCTGTACAGGACATCCTGACTTAAAACTGTGACATGTATAGTCTCAGAGAAATTCACTAAAATATAATGTCCTCGTATGAGGCTGCAGGGTCTTAAGAGGCTAAATAACATAAATATGAACTTCCTCGTTTAGAAACTGGTAGAGCAACATCACACTCTCAATTATGCTGTTGCTCTGAATAAGACTGCAAGACTGGTGTGGTTTGCTTAAATATTTCTTACTGTTAAACATTTTAACCCTTTTGTATACCAAGGGTGTACCTGCTTTTTACCTGGAACAGTTTTTAAAATGGTAGAGAAATCTATAGGATGACACTGAAACTGGTTCTGGAAATGCTGACCCAAAATATAGCTTATTTTTGAAGATTTGCAGTTTAAATATTAAGACATTTTGTATTCTGTATGTGTGAGGGATGAATGCTGATGAGAAAAACACATCAGCTCATATGAACCTACATTTAACCCACCATATCAATCATCTCCTTAAATATAAATGTAAATTGCAAAATTTAACACCCACAATCCTTCACTACAAAGTTTAATTTCTGAGAAGACCCCTTGGGTGAGTTTCCCTCTTCTCCAAAATATGACTAAACACTGGCAATGATGAGTTCAAGTGTAAAATCTGTTTAAAGTCATCATGAATTGTCATATAATGAGATTTACTTAATGACTTAATGAGCATTTCTGAGTGAAAAACTATTCAATGAGAAAAACCAGTGTAGCATAGCATGGTACATGGTAATATAAAAAATACATATTGAAACTATATAATATTAACTTTTAGTTATGACATTTAAAATATTACAGAAGATTTCTATTTCAAATAAATGCTGTTTTTTTTTTTTTTTTTACTTTCCACTCATCAAAGAACCCTAAAAAAATGTATCACAGTTTCCACTAAAATATTAAACCGCACAAATATTAAAAATGTTTCTTGAATAGCAAATCAGCATATAAAAATTATTTCTGAAGGATCATGTGAGACTGAAAATTCAGCTTTTTAAAATTACATTTTTAAATATATTTAAATAGTAAACATTTCTTTTAAACGCTAATAATATTTCACACTATTACAATTTGTATTGTGTTTTTGATCAAATAAATGCAGCCTGGGTGAGCATAAAGACCTCCATCCCCTATAGCTTTTGAACTGTAGTGTATATATAGTTCATAAGAATTCCTTTTGTGTTCTAGAGAAAAGTCAAGTGGGTTTTGAGGGTGGATAGATGACAACAGAATAGGGATGGGCGATATATCTCATGCGATATGCGTGCGCATCTCGTCAGTAAAGCCGGTTCCTTGATTAGCGGTAAATCTCCATCACCTGTTTTCAAATGGAGCGGCGTTTAATACACAGAGCCGTAGTTCACTGACAAGCTACGCAATATCGCGTTCATTATCGAAGGCGATTCATCTGCGATAATGAACGTGATATTGCGTAGCTTCTCAGTGATCTACGGCTCTGTGAATTAAACGCCGCTCCATTTGAAAACAGGTGATGGAGATTTAGGGCTAATCAAGGAACCGGCTTTACTGACGAGATGCGCATGCATATCGCATGAGATATATCGCCCATCCCTACAACAGAACTTTTTGTTCAAAGAAAATTATTTGTATACTTTGCGTGTAAAGGCTTCATACATGTGAATGGCATATTTCTGCCACAGCCTTTCAGACCAACACTGTAATCATGCAAGGTAAAATATGCTATTGTTTTACATTTTTTGGAAGTTACTGACTAGATACTGACCTGCAGGAAAACTGTGGAGTCTTTCTGGTAGATCTTGACAAGTTGTAGGTTAGAGATGGTGTCAATGATGCCCATGGCAAGACCAGATACCGCCAAGGCAAAGGCCAACAGGAGCAACTTATGGCATAGTGGGATGACGGCAAAAACCACAGAGATGGTGAGGCTGGACACAGCCAGTGCTGACAAAGAATTCACAACCCTAAGAGAAACAAATAAGATATTGTGCATCAAATAAAAAAAACATATTAAAGTAATAGTACTAGTAGTCAGGTTTGGTTCAGAATATAGGTTGCCAAAATACAGTGCATTCTCTAGGGGTAAAACTTTTTATAGTAAAAAAAAAAAGTGACTGAGCATATTTAGTAGTATGTTATCTCACTTGAAACAGCCTCAGGTGAGTCTTTTGAAATAAAGCTGTTCTGTGTGGCGTCTCTGTAATGCTGCCCAATTTTATTTCCAGACATCTCTGACTTTATTTTCACCTTGGCCCATTTAATTTCTGTTTACATGACTTATCAAATGCTGCTTCTACTGATAACAGGTGATACTAGTGGATATGTGACCCTTGCTTGCTTTATACCAGTTTTCTACCGTTCACGTGCTATCGGAAATGCATTTCAGTCAAATAAATGCTGTTTTCACTGAGTAAAATACATAGAATATGCATCAAATTATTTATATACATGACTGTAATGGCAAGAGAAAGCAGTGTGGATGTTGTGGAAAAAAACAAAAAGATTCCCTGTCATAAATATGCCATTCAGGTCCAATTTCCGCCTAGGAAACTCGTATTTACGATCATTCCGATAGCACGTGAAGGCAGCATTAAGATGCATGCCACAAACTGTAAAATCAATAGAGCAGAACAGACAGAGGTAAACAGAGAATGTTATGTGGTTAAATATAGTCAGGACTGTAAAACAGAGATAAAGATCTTTTACAAGAGAACCATACCCAAATCCACACAGATAAACAAAGTAATATGATTATCTGTAATGAGGGAAACGAAAAGAAAGGACTAGTGTAACACTGAGAGCACAAGTTTCCAAATAAGAGCAAAGAGACCTGAGGGTAAAACACGACTAAAGCACGACAGAGCCATGCTGGCTATAGTATCCGCATAGTTTTACTTGTTTTTCAGTCATTAATTCCATGGTAGTCTTAGAACTATGGGGTGACTACAAAACAAACTGTAAACTAATATAAAGTAATTATCAGCAGTTTACTTCACAGAGGAAATATTTGCTTATAGCCATAAAAATCACTCAGTTCTTCCTTGAATGTTGCTTTAAAGGAGCAGATGTTGTTCCTATCCTTTTTGAACCCACTTACAAAAATGCACTTCACAAAAGTGAATTTCTTGATCATATCTTTATCTGTCAGGCAAAACAACAGCAGGGCAGCGTATGTTTTTATGGCTCGCATCCCAGATAACTGAGACAGCACGACTTTAATGAGCGCATGATCACAACTGGGATTTCCAGAGAGAGGCCACGGATGAGTTAGAAACTGATCAGTCATAAAGAAATCAAATAATCGGTTACGATGATTAGAGGCTACCAAAAACAGTTTGCAGGATGCATTTAAAATGCTTTATCTCATGAGGAAGTGTAAGATCCATGACTGGCAGATCAAAAAAACAACACCAAAACTTCGAGACTAACTTTCCCCCAATTTACAGTCTGGAGAAGTTGACACTAGTTGCCAAAAATCAGAGCCAGTCTGCGGATTTGAGTTGACAGATTTCATAGAAAATCGCATCGATTTTTCAGCATCAGACTATGATTCCATTCAGTCGTAATATATCAAACATGTTTGATATTTTCAGCTGATTTGTTTTCATTTGTCACGACACGTTTCTGTGTGATCGGAAAGACTTTAAAGTCTGGGAGTGTGTGATCCTCAGTCGTTTAGTGTATGATGGCCAGTTTTTGTCTGTGACTGGTTACTGTAAAATCTGTTCAGATTTGAAAAGTCGTGTAGTGTATTCCAACCTTTACTCTAATAACTTTTAAGCACAACTGTATCAGAAAAAAATTTGATTTGAATAAGTCTAGAGAAAGTAAAACATAAATTGTTACTTTTGAAACAACCAAACAAAGGTTACAAAAGTAAACCATCTTTTATGTTATAGGTTATAATGTTTGAAGCATATTTCTTTTGATTTGTGTTGGATTTGCTTTAATATCAGTCACCATACAGTTCATTATTATATCAGTAATTATCAGTATAGGCCTGCCTATAGATAGATAGATAGATTGATTACCTTCGAAAGCCTTCTTTTTCAGTTCCTTATTGTTTTGAGGAAGAAAGCTAAGTAGCCTAAATGTTTTCTTAAAAACTGTAAAACCACAACTGTAAATAAAATATTACACGAGGAAGCTGCCATACAACAGGCCCATTAACCCTTTTTATTCAGCAAAGATATTTACGATTACAGTGTATATCTTTAGGACTTATAATGTCCTTTTTTCTGATTTAAAATAATTTAGAATTTTTGAAAAGTACCAACATTCTATATTACAATAATATAAGATCATAATAGCTGCATGTGTAGCATTGGCCTAATAATTAAGGTCGGGGATATTTTACATTTAAATATTTTAAAATTAAATTCAACATGTCATACTACTGAGACAGTTTGACATTACATGTCAACCACCAAGGAATAAAGAAATAAAATATAAATTGCAATAGATCTCTTCAAAACACTCACGTTTTACTGAAGAATCCTCCAATGGTGCTTCCAATAAAGAGGAAAAACTGTTGGGAGAAGAAGACCAGAGTGATCTCCTGTAGCGTGGACTGAGTCTGACATCTCAGGTCCAGGATGGTCGGACCCAGAAAAGCGACACATAGTCCAAAACTAAAAAATACACTCCAATATGTAAAAGTATGCTGCCAGTTACTGCGGAATAATGCGCAGATCCGTTCATTAATCAGTTGCTTCATGCTGGAGAAAGTTTCTGAGGTGTTTCTTGAGGCATTTACGCAGTGGAACTCATCCTGGGCGTGAGAGGAGACTTGCCTAAAGTGATAGTCGCGTGTTCAGAGTCATCAGAGCGATGCTTGTCCGATTCGCGAGTGAGTTGTTCATTCGAATCGGTTCTTTTTGAATGATTCAGTCTGAACTGACCCGTTTGTGGAGAAGCGCTGGTCTGTTTAATAAAAAAAAAAAAAAAAGGAGAAGCGCTGGTCATGTTTTGTATCATGTAGCCTAAGTTACTGATGTTTTGTGTGTGTTTTTTTGAAAAGTCAAAGAAACTCATTAGGACATTATAATCTTGTTCAGCCTCCCATTAGACATAAATTTAAACAAACTGAAGTCATTATCAACGCAAAATATGACATATATCGGCCTACAGTTAAATAACAAATACCAACATACGACGACGAGCATTTAACTTAGGCTAATATTTAATTCCAATAAACGTTTACGCCACGCAGCGACTTCACTGGATGAACGAACTAGTTCATTAACGATTCGAACCGATTCGCTAAAATTATTTAAACTTCCAACACCATCAGGAGGAGATCATTGCCACTTGTTTTATCAAACCTGGTCCTGGCCAAAAATAACACTTATCGACTCTTGACTCAAACGAACCGGTTCAAGAATTCGAAATGATTCATTTAAAAGTTTCAAACAGATCCGTGTGACAGGTGTGTTTCCCAACAGGTTGGTCGTCATCAAAGTCAACTTAAATGTGAGGGTAAGAAATCACGCACTGGGGCCTGGGGCCTGGGGCGTCGCTCATATTTGGACTGTTTTGTTTTACAGATATTTTCATTAGAACCGTACCGAGTGCATCTGACAGGTCCAACGAGTTCTTATAAAAGTATTTTGTTGCAGCTATGCTAACAATGCACATGCACTAATAATTTGCACACAGGTTTATCTTGCTGTCCAGGAGTCAGTATATTGCCTAGACCAAATCCTATTTCTGGTTTACTTTGTGAAGTGTACTAATGACAAACAGCACCATTCAAGACAGTAAAAACTATTGTTTACGACGAGGGTAGTCACATTCCCATGGTTCAACTCAACGCCATCATTTATTTAGTTTATTATTTAATTATTTTTTTGGCATTTTCGCAGTCACAATACATTCAGCTTCAGAATATCATTATTGAATAGACAAATCACACAAAATATTTAATATCACATTTCATACAAAAATCGAAATCTTTTATAAAACATTTAGACATCATCTAAGTTCATTTAATACCATAGTTTATTTATTTTTTCTCTGGCAAAAGTTCACTGAGAATAAAGAAAACACTTGTCAAAATACATATATTTATATATTAATTCTTTTCAATACAGTATTTAAAATATTTTCATTTACCACAAAACACATAAATTAGTGCTGCTGCTGCAGTAACGTTAAACTAAATCCTTTTAAGTCATTATATTTGATAGAATTTCCTCTTTGTCACTCATTCTCAATATTTCTGTTCCCTGGTGGCCTTTAAATAATCAAGCTTGTGCTCAGTGCCATTTACAATAAAGAGTCATTTCATTTTTAAACTACAGGATACAGTAGGAGAAGGTGAACAACATTAGGTTTCAGGTCCAGGACACTTGCATGCCATGTGCAAATACGGAGTAGCAATTAGCTTAAACGGCAAAACAAATATCTGCATGTGCAATTACTTGAAAGGACCGAGATCCTTGAGGTGATTGAAGTAGATGGTTTTTCGAAAGGCGTAAAATTGGACCCCATCATCTCTTACGGTCTGCAAAAGGCACCTTTGAAGATTTCATAAAGTAGTAACTAGTTAGAGATGCTGTAAGCGAGTACAGCTTTACACTCTTTGTCTGTCAATCATTTTGTGGACAGGGTGAGATTTAGAACTAAAAATCACTTACAGCACCTTTAGTAGTTGAACTTAAATGGTATCATGACAGAATTCAAGTAATTCTCTATTCAATGGCTCAAATATTTGTATGACAATTTACATTTTTAATGTGTCAGCTCTTCTCTGTATTATAGTACCGAATGAATGCTTATGAAATAAACCGCAATATCAGCTTGTGCAATGACTCATCAAACACGTATGGCAAAACAAGTCAAACCTCAAACAGAAATGAAGGAAATTTCACTCAGTGGAAAACTAGGACATGAAGCTACCATGTTTCTTGCACATACACGCACAATTAAAAATACTATGAACGTCTGAAAATACTACTAGATCCAGGCGGAGAAGAGGCTGAACTCAAGTCTAAATGTCTTTCCATTTAAAGCTTTGAGCTTTAGGATCAGTGTGGTTTTTAGGTTTGCAATAGACTGCAGGAAAGATTTGATTTGAGCCTTGGTTACACTTGTAACCAGCTCATGTTATGACTGAGGATGATTCACTTCTATACAGTCCATTTTCTGAAGTACAGACTAATAAACTGGTGTGTATGTGAATGGATGCATGCATGCATGCATGTTTCGGATGGAGAAACAAAGCTGTTTGCTTCATCATGGTTTTGTTCTGGCGATCACTCCATGCACACCACTTTGATTTTTGTCCTCAGAATATGCTTTGTCTGCGGTTCTTGCCTCGACCTGGATTTGGAGAAAATGACCCACTGTTAGACGGATCTGCAGGAGTGCATGTGAGTATGTTTTAAAGCATTTAATCTTACAGGTTTATGGATGGGATTAATGTGTATGACTAAACATGATCAATTTGCACTCTGATGTCAAAGCAATGGAGTTGAATACCTGGCGGCTGGAATACTGAGCTCTTGTGTCCCGGATCCTTCTGTAGTTGGATCTCCCTCAGTGAAAACACAGACGAGGCTAGAGAGGATAGAAGACAAGTGGGTGATGATCAAGGCAAATGTATTGTCTTGTTTGTTGTTTCATCAAGGTGAAAGACAGATCGTGTTGTGGTGATGTTATATTCTAGAAATAATGAAAATATTGGGATAAACTCACTGTCAGGTATGGAGTGAATGTTCTCGCCCAGAGTCAGGAAGTAAGAGTGTCTCAGAGACGACTCGGCCGAAATCCTGCGCCTGGTGTCGTACTGAACAGAATCAAAACAAAAAATGAGGGTAAAACAGAGAATTGATACCTTTTTTACTAGATTGTTTTTTTCCGGTGTATTTGTGTTGCGTATGTATTCGTCTGACTAAATAATAAAATGGAAAATATATATATATATATATTATTATATATATATTCCATTTTATTATTTAGTCAGACGAATACATACGCAACACAAATACACTGGAAAAAAACAATATTGCACTCCAATATTGCACTCCTCTCAGCCAATCAGATTCGAGGACCAAAAAGAACTGTTGCATAAATTTTATATATACATATATATATATATATATGCCTTAATCAACCTAAGTTTTAATTCAAATTAATTTTAATAATTTAAGTACTCTATAACATTAAACACACACACACACACACACACATACTGTACATACATTACTTTAAATATAATATAAATTTCAGAATATTTTTTATAAATAATTTTTTCTCAACAGAGAAAGACTATACACTTTTGTTTTTAATCAACTTAAGTAATTTGTAAATATTTTTATAAGTACAGTAGATACTCTCAAAGCTAACAAAAATGCACTAAAGGCACAGAACATGAATGCTGATCCTTTATGTGACGTGTGCGCGTGCGCAACGCTTCTTTCAGTGTTTTGTGCACTAGAGCGCAAGTTACAGTAGCCGCCTGTGATCTTCCCCGTCGTGTGTGCTCTTCACTAATGACTCGATTTGAGCACAGCTCCCCTGACTTGTTGATGCCTGAGCTATAAAATAGTTTTAAATAATGAAGCACCCATCACCCTGCTGTCATCTCACACAAAGTTATAAAATTGTCTCCGGCGAAGTTTGGCGGTGTTTCAAGCGAGCAGAGCGTTCAGAGCGCATTGTGTGAGGCTGACGGTGCGATCAGTCAGCGGGGTTTGATGAGAAACAGGTGCACGGTTCGGACTCATTAAGGCCGCTGTCACCATTAACGAATCGTGCGCTCCGCGGTCTTTCATCATAATGACAGGTCAGCGCGCACTCAAGCTGCGCGCGCCATCAGAACGCGCAGAGAGAAAGAGAGAAACGCATTCACGCTTCTACACAAATACCTCATTCTACCGAAATACAAACGCACACAATCTTAGACCTCCCATTGACGACGACTTCTGTTGTTAAATTAAACGAATTGTAACTATTACACACTGACCCAACCTCTTTTTTTATGCTTTTTACCATCTGACACCATCAGGGTAAAGTTTGTAGGTTTTATTTGGGACATTATTTGGCACATTTATAAACCCTTTTAAATACTGTCATTCTGGAGACCAAGTGTATTGCCTTTAAAATTTCGTAAATTAAGCTAATAGTTTGATGGGTTTAGCTGGTTTAAGCTGGCTTTCCAGTCTGACTAGCCAAAAGTGGCCCAAAAAACCCTCTAAAATCAGCAAAAAAAACAAAGAAAACAAAAAAAAGAGTCTGACCAGGTTGGGAGACTAAGACCAGCAAACCCTCTTAATGAAGAGAAAAAAAAATGTAGACAATGTAGACACAAAAAAGGGTAGACAAGTCTTATACTAAAGCCTAAACCTAAAACACAACTTTTACCCCTGGTTTCACAGACGAGGCTTAAGCCTAGTCCTGGACTAAAGTGTAAGTCTGAGCTGTTTTAACTGAAACAAACTTGCACTGATCTTAAAACATATCAGTGCCTTTGTTTTGATGCACACCAGTAATGTTTTTTATAAGGCATGTTAATAAAAATCACTTAAATGGCCTAATCCTGGCTTAGTCTAAGCCCTGTCTGTGAAACCGGGCCTTAGTGTTTTTTTTTTTGGGGGGGGGGTTTAGAACTAAGACATTTTTAAATATTTATTTATTTATTTTAAAAAAGGGTCAAAATCCCTCTAAAACCAGCAAAAAGATCACTCTTTTTTAAAGAGGTGAATAAAGACATTTTAGTTGCTCTGAATTATAATTATAATTATAAATTAAAAATTGAGGACTTTTTTTCTGCTTTTTTTTTTTTGTCCTGAAATGTACACTGAAAAAAAAAAAACAATTATGTAGAAACCATTTTCACTTAGAAATTGCTAGTCAATTTCAGAATTAATTGCAGAGAAACGGCACGTAACACATTAATTAAATTTTGAAGTAGAAAAAAATGGAAAAGTATTTTCTTGTAAAATGTACTTCAATAATCTGTTGTTCATTCATTTTTTTTTCTATTTACAATATATAGGCTAGCTCTACCACTTACATGCATTACTGTATATGCAACGTATACTGTAGACTACAGTCAGAGCGCTGTGCTCAGCATTGAGTCTTTAGCCTGTGGCACCCCTCTTTGTTCAGTCATTCCCCCAACATAATCTTGAACAGTATTCCTCAGAAAGGTCCTTACTCTTGCCTGTACCTGAATGAAGCGTGGAGGTGTCAGCCTGTGTTTGTTTACCTGTGTTTTGATAATGCTATAATGCTCCGTGCCTGACACCCCTGCCTGTATCAAACTAATTGGACCTGGAGGAGAGCAGGCAGAGAGGGGAAGTTGACACCATAATTAGCTTCTGAGCTCACTCCGTCTCGGCAGCGAAACTCTTAACAAGGGTATTTTTTCACCCGGGGATTTGTGGGAGCTGAAGAGAGTTGCAGTTCCATGGCATTAAACAGCACCTCACTGGCCTCTGAGTCTGCACATGTGCTGTGAGCTTGTTAGAAATCACACATAAATGTCTGTTCTAATGCTAGAGCTTGACCGATGTTGTTGTTTTTGTTTGATATGGATTTTAGTTATGATTTATTGATTTTAATTGAATAGTAGTTGATCTAATTTTTTAGTTATTATTTTATTGCTTAGTTTTGCCACAATAATTTTTTTTTTTAAATTTGAGATTATTCTGATATGTTGTTATTATTATTATTATTATTATTATTATTATTTTAGATTTTTGACCCGATGCATAATGATTTATTAGTTATGCTACAATAATTGTTTTTTAATTTGAGATTATTATCATTCAGTTTAATTGATTAATAGTCGATCTTTCAATTTATCTTATTTGTAATAATAATTTCTAAATTTTGACACTAATTCATATTGATAATACATATACATGATTAGACTACTAGACTAGGGGCTTGTGTTGGTAAAACATACATTTGTAATATTAATTTGTAAACATTCTGATTGCAAAACATCTTTGCATAAATATAATTGCTTATTATTTAGTCGTTTTAATTAGAAGGTTTTTTCATCTGATTTTTAATAATTATTCGATTTTTGATTTTTGACATGATGCATAATGATTAGAGTAACACAGGGCTAAAAACACAATGTTAAAAAATATGAATATTTGTGACCAGTCTGAGTCTAATATTGTTATTGATAATATAATAATAATAATACTTATAATAGTACAAAAAATTCTGCCGATACGTGTTTCTCGGCTGAGAATGAGCAACTTTTACATAAATTATAGTATGTTGTAGTGATGTCTTGGAGAAATTTATCAGTATGACCTGATATCAGCCAACAGAAAAGTGTGAATATCAGTATTATCGGATTATTAATCTCTTATTATGCAGATGTCACCAGAATTGCATACATAGTTGCACGGCTGTATTTACAGGTGCACACTTGGGGTTATTGTTATCATCTGTTAAGACAGCAATGTTTTTAACAATAAATGGACACGTTATCAGATGTATAGACAGTGACTTCCTAACGTTTTTCTTTCAAAATTGGCAGTAATTTTCCTGTTTAATCCATGCTGTGATACCAGAAATATTGTCTTCCTGCTATTCTGCCATATGTCGTCCTCCGATGACCTTCATCAGCATGGCGTTTCTAAACACAATACCACTGCTGGCTAGGTATGTGTGTGTGTGTTTTTGCACTCTTCTCAGTACAGCCCTGCAGGGCTGTTGTTTCTGACATCTGATATAGACTGGCAAATCCTCATATTGTTTAAATCTATTATCTCATATCTCATTGGCTGCTCCTCAGCATTCCAAGAAAAGGAAATATAACTATTGACAGAACAGTGCACCTCAGATACCGTAATATGTTTTCAGTAAGAATGTGCAAGTACATAAATAAAGGGCTTGACACTTAGTTATTTTATTTAAAAATAAGAGCACATGTGCTGATAATCTGAAATATTTAGGAGGGCATAAAGAATTAAATGTGCAATGAAAGTGTAGATGTAGGCAATGAAAGTCCAATGATGCTTCTTCATTGGAGCATATTGAGAGTAGTGTAGCATTACATCACTTGCTCACCAATGGATCCTCTGCAGTGAATGGGTGCCGTCAGAATGAGAGTCCAAACAGCTGATAAAAACATCACAATAATCCACAAGTAATCCACTCCACTCCAGTCCATCAATTAACATCTTATGAAGCAAAAAGCTGCAGGTTTGTAAGAAACAAATCGATCATTAACATATTTTTAACTTCAAACCATTGCTTTCAGTCAAAGTATGAGTCCTATATCCATAATATTGCTTTCTCAGGAGGAAAATTTTTATCGTCTGAATCAGGAGAAAATATGTGCAGTTTTAGACAAATATGCTGTGAGTAGACAACATTATGGACTGTATTTTGTCTAGAAGCGACGGTTTAAAATTAAAACATCTTAATGATGTATTTGTTTCCTACAAAGATGCAGCTTTTTGTTTCACATGACATTAATTGATGGACTGGAGTGGTGTGGATTACTTGTGGATTATTGTGGTGTTTTTATCAGCTGTTTGGACTCTCATTCTGACGGCACCCATTCACTGCAGGAGATCCATTGGTGAGAAATGTAATGATACATTTCTCCAAATCTGTTCTGATGAAGAATCAAACATCTTGGATGGCCAGAGAGTGAGTACAATTTCAGCAAATTTTTGTTTTGCTTTAATAATTATGAAATTGTGTATATTCTATACATTGAAATTAATGAAATTAAATAGTTTTTGTAAAAAAAATAAAAATAAATATATATATATATATATATATATATATATATATTCTGTACAATGCAGGACTTTTAATTATTAGCAACCCAGAAATACTCACGCTTGTGGTGCATTAGCTGAGGCTTCAATACTTGCATAAAGTATGCTTCTAGCTCAAATCAGAATAATCCATTTTTTTTCCACAGATTATTTCACTTACCAGCAATAGAGCGGTAAGAAGATCTATTCCCTCTGTGTCAAGCCTTAAAAAAAACAACAACAACATGCTTTATATTACAGTATTCACCATCTATAATTCATAGCATGCAAAGTCTATGAAACATAGAGCTCTGTTGTTATTTATACATGCAGGTGTGTTTTTGTTTGTACGTTTTAAAGAAGCCGAAAGCTAGTCTTTTTGCTTGCAAGTTAGTTTTTGGTGTTTCTGTGGTACCTGGGCACATGATTAATGAGCGCTTGTGCTCTGTACTGAGGAAACAGGTAGGATTTGAATTCCTCATTAGCTGTGATTCCGGGCCAGGTCTCCTCAGTTGGGGTGCCTGGTTACGGAAAGAAGTGAAAGTATTTTAGTATGTGTCCTACAGTGAGATAATTAGACCTCCATTCAGCCTCAGACGGGGCACCCACGACCACCCACAGCCGTTCGCTGACCGCCTCATGCATACTGCATAAAAAATAACAGATATTTTGTTGATCTGGCAAGCTCTGATTCGGTTGGCTGGCTTTGCACAGCTTCTGAATCAAATTGAACAGGTTGTCATGTTTACAGCTGGTTGCTGGAACAAGCGCTTTTGAGGAGCATGTAATCACTCAATCTGAGAGTGTGCCAGGAAGTCACTTAGTAAGTAAAGTTGAAACAAGTAGTTTTGGATAAAAAGAAAGTCTAAATGTGTGTGTGTGTGTGTGTGTGTGTGTGTGTGTGTGTGTGTGTGTGTGTGTGTGTGTGTGTGTGTGTGATTTATATAAAGGCAAATGTTGAACGTTACATTCATTGTAAATATTTTTCACTTCATATGTCAGTCTGGTCTTGTCCTATAAATGAGCAAAAGGTTTTTTTGGGGGGTTTTTTAAAGACATTTTTACTTTTATTCACAAAGGACACATTAAATTTATCAAAAGTTTTATCATTTATACTGTTAAAGGTTTTAATTTCAAGTCGGCATATTAGAATGATTTCTTAAGGATCATGTGACACTGGAGTAATAATGCTGAAAATTCAGCTTTGCATCACAGGAATAAATTACATTTTAAAATATATTCAAACAGAAACAACTGTAATAATATTGTAATAATATTTTGCAATATTACTGCACTCTAAAAATGCTGGGTTCAGCCTGTTGGGTCATTTTATTGGGTTATTTTTAATATCTTTTTACCCAGGTGCTGGGTGGTTTTTTTTCTACCCAACCGTTGGGTTGAGCTTGTCTCTGACAAAACAAGCCAGCTGCTGAGTTACAGTGAGATTGCGGGCTTATTGAGTCCTCTACACGGGAGAGCGGTTCTCAGCGCCGCCGCTGATTTGGTGCACTTCTTCAGCGAAATAAAGGTTTGTATACATTTTATTTCATTTATAAAGTCTTTACTGTAAATTGCATTATTTTACGCAATACAACATAAGGACGAGATGCAGTCAGCAGCAGTCACTTCGCACAATGGAAATGCCTTTTGCCCTAAAACATTCATTTTTATTCCTTAAAATACTGAGATTAATTTAATTTGATGTTGAAATGTTCTCTAATCTAATTTTAAGCCAGCAATATAATAATTTTTAAACAATAGTTGACATGAATAAAACAACCTAGCATGGGTCAAAATAACCCAGCATGTGTTCTGTCCAATATTTACCCAGCGCTGGGTTGCCAAACAACTCAAATTGGGTTGTTTTTAACCCAGCATTTTTTAGAGTGTGTGTTTATTGTATTTTTAATAAAATAAATGCAGACTTGGTGAGCAAAAGGCATATTTTAAAAACATTAAAAAACTTCAGAATGGTTGTGTATAGTTGTTTTAACTAGACAAATTGATCTAATTAAAATGAGAAATGTAATTTAAATATGCAAATGTAATCAGATTTTCACATTTGCCATTAGAGAACCATTTTTTGCTTCTCTACAGAGCCTTTCTTAAAAGAACGATTTTTTTTTTCTCTGTATAAGAACATTTGAATAATCTAAAGAATCTTTTTCCACTTTGAAGAACCTTTTGTGGATTGGAAAGATTTCAGGGATGTTAAAAGTTCTTCATGGAACCACAGATGCCAAGTGTTGTCATTTATACATCACAATTAAAACGACACAAAATGTCTCTCGTACCCATGAGGCGAAATATCAGGTGTAGTTCCTCTTTGACAGTTGATCCAGGAAACATGGGACGGCCTGTTGCCATTTCGTACAGGATACAGCCCACGCCCCTATAGTCATACAGAGACATCCATCATTTTACTGCTGTGTTATGATGGTAAAATCTCTTTAATTTCAGTGCTGTTATTCTATACGTCAAAGCTTTTAAATGAAGCCAGCAGACATCATTTGAATATATCAGATCAGGACTGTCACAGATGTTTTAGATAAGGCGTCTCTGAGAATATTCTCCTATCACAGTTTGACGTCTGCTTGACTGGAGGGTAGTTTGGGGAAAGCTGTGAGGTGGAGATATGGGAAAGACACATGTGGCTGCTGTCACGCTCGGATTGATTAGCCCACTGGACTAATCCTGAGGATTAAACACAACGGCATTTTTATCGAACAGGGCGGCTTAGCTTTAAAAAAGCATTTATGTCCGAGTCCGTGTCAGCTATCCAAGGTTGCCCGAGGAGTGCGTGTTAGGGTGCGCGTGTGACGTTAAAAGGTTGTGTCAGGAAAGACAGAATTCAATTTTCTAACTTAATGTTTCTTCTGGAGGACTGAGCAACAGTCAAGAGCTCTTTGGCATGATCAAAAGGCAGTTTGATGTATTATTTCATAAGGTTCATAAATGGGATTTTTTTTTTCTAAAACGAAAGGTTATGTGAACCCATTCATTTAGTTATTTTGACATGAGGTGTTGAATAAATAAAAAAAAACTGAACTGAATGTGTTTGAGTGCTGAGAAAGCAAAAAGGTTCTTGTTTGTTCCACAGCTAGCCATTTATTTTATTTTATTTACCAATTAAATTTATTCAGTTTATTCAAATTAAAGTAATTTGAATAAGTACCTTATGGAATTTTATTTTATTTATTTATTTTTTCTCATATGGATGCAAATACTAAGTTATGCCATGATTTAGTTTAAATTTATCTAATTGACCTAATCTCTAATTTATATGGTTAGATTTGTTTATTTAAATGGTTACATTTGCTAGTTTAAATGGTTAAATGTGTCTAGAGTGGTGCTTTGTTTGCAAATGTAACTAAAATCTGATTTAAATGGTTAAAATTGACTATTTCAGTTAAATTTGTTTGATTTTCATGGTCTAGTTAAATTGGTTAAATTTATATTATTTAAATTGTTAAATATGTCTAATTTAAAAGGAATACGTACAAATTTTAACCAGGTTTTTACATTTGCTGAAGAAAATATGAGTGCTTTGTTTGCAAATGTATCTAATTCAACTAATTTCTAATTTAAATGGTTATATTTATTTATTTAAATGGTTACATTGGTTAGTTAAATGGTTCAATGTGTCTAGAGAAAGATTGCAAATGTAACTGTCTAATTTAAATATTTAAAATTGCCTATATTAAATTAAATTTGAGTTATTTCAGTTGTTACATTTGTGTTATTTAAATGGTTACATTGGTTTATTTAAATGGGTTAATTTTATATCATTTACATGGTTAAATTGTCTAATTTAAAGGATAAGTTTTACCAATTTTAAAGTGCCCCTATTATTGGTTATGAAACGTTCATAATTTGGTTTTGGGAGTCCCCAACAATATGTTGACATGCATGCAAGGTCAAAAAACACTTTCATTATCTTATAATATGCATTTATTTTTACCTTATTTGCTCAAGGACTCCCAAACCTTTCGCTCAACGATTCATTTTTCCAGACCCCTCCTTTGCGTGACGCTAATCTGTGGTGATTGGTCCAATTGGTCTCATTTTCATTTCATCATGCCTGTAATGCCTGATAAAGCAGCGTTTGTGAGCACAGTGCTGCTTTGTGTACAACGTTACCGAGGAAACCGATATTTTTACCACTCCAAAAGCGGCACCTAGTGGCAAAGAATGGATTTGCATTTTCATTCAGACCAACGCGAAAAGACCAAGAAGTGGGCAGGCAATATGCTAATGTTACGTTGATGTCAACATGAAATGGCTTGGGATTCGTTTTAAAAACGACTCGTTTCAATGATTCAGAGTCGACTCTTTCTTTTGAGAGACAATAACTTTATACACAGTGCACTTTCAGATTTAAAACTTTGCAGGATGTTTTCATTCACTTAGAGCTGTGTTACACACTGCATGAAAGGTTATTTTCAAAAATCCATAATAGGGGCACTTTAAGGCAGGTTTTCATATTTGCTGAAGAAAATATGAGTAGTGCTTTGTTTGCAAATGTGATGACTGATGTATGGTTAAAATTGTATATTTAAATTTGTATGTAAGAAAATATGAGTGGTACAAGTTTCTCGGTGGTTGCTGTGATGTTGTTTACTGACTGAAGTCAAAAGAGCCCGGTCTCCAGTATATATCATGATTATAATTTTAGATTATGCGACTTTTCTAACTGGCTTTAGCTACTTTCCTTCAAAAGAAGTTGGCAACACTGATTGTGTTGAGAGTCGCTGAAATCGCGTTTGGTCTCATACTGTATCGCGTCTCTTGTCAGTGTCTGCACTTGCTTGGCCATTTTGTGTGATAAACAGGAAAGTGGGTCCAGCTGAATTCAAATAGCGATTTGTTAGACGAGTATAAATAACCTATTATACCGCGGCAGTTCGTCGTGTAAAGCCCTCCTCGTGTGAAGACCAAAGAGTGTAAAGACCATCGACTCTACCGGGCAGGGACACCGGCAAAGGATATAAGTATCGCTTTTTATTTTTCCTCTTTCCTGCTAGCTTTTCACTTCTGTTTCAGTTTTATAACCATTTCTTACTATGTGTAAGTAAGTTGTTGTTTTTCTAAAACGTGTGTTTGGCTCAGTGTTGATGTCTGTATAGGTTGTTTATTCCGTTTTAGTTTGATTTAATTTCAGTTATTTTAGTAATTCATACTACATGGAAATTAAATAATATATATTGAATTTTTTTTTTTTATATATATATATATATATATATATGTGTGTGGCTGTACATACACGTAGTTGTTTTTTGGTGTTTAGCTTAGTGTTATGTTAGAAGCATTATTATACTCATACCTTTTGTTGCTTTAATATTTTGAATTGTTTTTAGCTTTATTTTTTTTTCTTTTAAGTGTTTAGTATTGAAAGGTTGTTATATGCATTTGTCATTTTTATTTAATTTCTTATTTTTATTTATTTATTTTTTAAATGTGTGTGTATATATACTATTTACAGAGTTTTGTATTTTAGTTTTGGTTACTTTTTCTTATTTGTAAGTCGCTTTGGATAAAAGCGTCTGCTAAATGACTAAAAGTAAAGTAAAAGTAAAGATTATGGACTATTTTTGCCTTTTTGTTGTCTCTGAGCATTGTGTATGAGCAGTATTATTAGTTTTGCTTGAAGCTTTCCTAATGTTAGCAACACATTGTGGCCGATGCCGTACTGTAGCTCTGTTGTGTTCAGTGTTTTCTAGCAGTGATTTATGGGAGAAACATCTTACCACATGTCTATCGGTGTTGAGTACTCTGTGGAACCCAGCAGGACATCAGGAGGTCGATACCACAAGGTCACAACCTCATTCGAATAGGTTTTTGTTGGGACTGATTTTGCTCTGGCCAAACCTTAACAAGCAAGATTAGACAGATAGTTAAGGCGATGAACAAACGTTGCTGGGTAACCCAGAATCTGAGCCAAGAGTCACATGGGAGACCGCTGCTGGGTAATGTGCTAATAACAAGCCAGATATTCTTTGTACAGCGCACCAAAGTAAACGCATCAGTGAAAATTCAGGTCTCACCAAAGTCTGCCAGTTTGAGTTCTCCCTTGTCATTAATGAGCAGATTCTGAGGCTTCAGGTCCCGGTGGAGAATCTTCCTCTTATGACAATATGATAAACCACGAAGAAGCTGGAACATAAATATCTACAAGACAGAGAGGCGGATGTTAGCATTTCTAAACTTAAAGTACCAACAAAGACAGCTTTTTAAATGTAGCCAGCTGCCTTCTAAGATGCCACATTTAGAGCAAATTTTAAGGCAACATCACATGTATCCACTGCAAATATAAAAATAGTTATCATTTACTGCTATTTTAGTATAACTGGGATGCTATTATTATCATTAATATTACTGATACTATTTTATAGTTGAAATAATATAGATTTTAATTTATAATATATATATATATATATATATATATATAATTTAAATTTTTTTTTTACATATTTTGTAATTTTATTTATTTTTAATTTTAGTTAGGTATGTTGATGTGTGTGATGTGTTTTGTAATAGCTTTTATTAGTTTTTATGTAGTTATTTTAGTATTTTATCTATAGTTAAACTAAATGTTGTTTTGAGTTTTTACATATTTTATTTCAGTTTATTTTACATTGCATTGAAATGGATAATGAAATGAAAATTGTTGTCATTTACACTTTGAAGCGCAATCCCAGAATGCATTGCGAAATATTCTCAAATATTTGAAAGTTTAAAATTCAGCTATATTTTTTTATTTCAATAATGACAAGTATCAATGACATTTTTTTTAATTTAAAATTTGAATGACCTCATTTCCCCATATTTATATTTTATTTTATTCCTGACACCATGTTTTATCCAGGTACAACATGATAAAGTGACATGCAAAAAGCTATTAGCTGTCGAATTAGAAAAGTTGATTACTGCTGTTAGTGTGTTTTTTTTTATAAATGTATTAATTTTCAGCCTAAATTCTCCATTATCATAAAACATATGGGCTATTTCCAAATCATTAGATGCTGTTAATCAGTGTTTGAAATGTCAGCAAGAGATCTATACATAATTTCTATTTAATTTTCTTTGAATAAATTGACTTATTAGTCATTTAAACAAACTAATTAGTCAATTATGGGTTCCCAATGCTCTAATTTCCACCAGAGATTTCCCTATCACAAATGAGACCTCATGGCTTCTCTGGGTCTGCTAGGTAGCCCCGCCCAGTGAAATCTCATTGGTCCAACATCCTGCTCTTCGTAACTGTATATTGAAGCATATCTTCTGATTGGCTGTGATGTTGTCGAGCAGCTTTGTGCTCGAAATCGATCGACAAATTGCTTGTCATTGGAAATTTAGCAACTAATGTTAAAGGGTTAGTTCACCCCAAAATGAAAATGCTGTCATTAATTACTCACCCTCATGTCATTCCAGGACCTTCGTTCATCTTCGAAACACAAATTAAGATGTTTTTGATGAAATCGGAGAGCTCTCAGATCCTCCATAGACATCAACACAACTGAAATGTTCCCAGGTCCAGAAACGTAGTAAATACATCGGTAAAACAGTCCATGTGACATCAGTGGCTCAACTTCAGTTTTGCGACGCTACGAGAATACTTTTTTTTGCGCAAAGAAAACACAAATAACATAATTTACTCAACCATTCTTCTCCCCCAAGTTACGCGTCCACCATTTTAGAGAGTATCACAACGCATACGCACGCTTTCGCCTAAGCGTAAACAACGCTTAATACGCAGATTACGTTCATGCACGCGCTTTCCTCCCGAACGTAAACAACACTGAATACGTCAAATACGTTCTGAGGTACTCTCCAAAAAGGCAGAAGATGTAACTCGGGGGAGAAGAATGGTTGAGTAAATTGTTATTTTTGTTTTCTTTGCGCAAAAAAAAAGTATTCTCGTAGCGTCGTAAAACTGAAGTTGAGCCACTGATGTCACATGGACTGTTTTACCGATGTATTTACTACGTTTCTGGACCTGGGAACATTTCAGTTGTGCTGCTGTCTGTGGAGGGTCTGAGAGCTCTCCAATTTCATCAAAAACATCTTAATTTGTGTTCCGAAGATGAACGAAGGTCTTATGGGTTTGGAACGATATGAGTGAGTAATTAATGACAGAATTTTCATTTTAGGGTGAACTAACCCTTTAACATGCCATACTCAGAATCAACTGTCATGTCTCTATTACTGTTTAGCGTTAGGATGCTGCCTATGTAGACAGCTCTGTTGACTTTTAATTGGTAAGCTTGTTGATGTTTTTGGCTGTTACCTTCACATTGTGCATGCTCATTAGGTTTCCACAGTTGTCGAGGTACTGCTTC
The DNA here is from genome assembly GCA_021397915.2 of Tor tambroides. NCBI lineage: Eukaryota > Metazoa > Chordata > Actinopteri > Cypriniformes > Cyprinidae > Tor > Tor tambroides. Next base: position 76,116 of record JAFVLL020006820.1, read on the forward strand.
AAGTCACTGTCCTGCAAAGACAAAAATGGCATTTAAAACAGACCGGTCCTGTCACTTTGAAGAGGAATATATGTCAAAAACCACCCCGCCCAAAATCACAAAGCACTGTGGACAGGCTGCTATTGTTTTCATAGCGTTCAAAAGAAAAGCTGTGCGACGTGGCTTACCAGATACTCAAAGACAAGGGTGAGACATCGGTCCGTGTGAATGATGTCATGCAGCGTTACGATGTTGGCGTGTTTCAGGTTCTTCAGCAGCGACACTGGTGCAACACAACAACAGTATGATGACAATGAGTGCCTACAACAATAACCTCCAGCAGTGTTGTGCAACATCCGGAATCTGAAATGAAATTGGCTTTTGAAATTCTAATCCAGTTCTTGAATTTTAATCGAGCCAAACAAGATGCAGAATTGTCATTCAAAGTAGAAAACTATTCTAAGAGTTGTTTTGTAATAATTCGTACTGAAAAATGAAATAGTATTACCCATAAACCGCCAACATATTTGCTATTTCTGGAAACATATAATTAATAGTTTTATTTCTTAATAAAAGGTGAAAAACACATCTCTTCCATCTTTTTTTGACCCTCTAACTCTAGCGCTCTCTATAGCCTACTATTTTTTTTTTTTTTTGTCTGTTTTCTTTTTTTATTAAGAAAAAGAGCCCTCTAACACTTAAACTCTCTATTCTTTTTCTAACCGCTTGTTTTCTTAAAAAAAAAAAAAGTTCCCTATTCTTTTTCTATTCTATCCACTTGTTTTCTTTTTATTTATCATATCTAACAAAAAATATAAAATATTTTAATATTAAATTATTAAATAATATTCTAATATTTTGATTTGCTGCTCTATTTCTTCTTATTATTATCATTGTTAAAAACAGTTGTGCTGCTTGTAGTTTTTGAAAAAATGTTAATAATTAAAGGGAGAATGAATGCACACTTTCATGCAGAAAGAAAGGGATCCCCGTAATTTAAAATCTGAAACAAGTTGATACTTAAATGAAGTCTCAGAGCTGTAAAAGAACTGAATTTTGCCTAACCCTGACCTCTCCTGACATATTTTGTAATGCATGGTGTGTTCCCTTTAGCGAGAGCTCAGCAGCCACTGGGTGGCAGCCTTGCTTCACATCGGTGTTTTCCATTAGCAACCCCGCTCACGTACTCCATCTCATTTAGATGGAGTGATTCAGGCTGGGTGAAGAAGATGCCTGTGGCTTGCCAGTTTAGAATGTATACTCTTCGTGACAATGTGGGTTTTGAACAGCTGTGGAGCTCGAAATCATAGTTGTGTCTTTGAGGGAGGAGGACGCTACCTTCCCGTATGGCCGTGCATGGGGCGCCCTCTTCGTGCTCCAGACGAATCTCTTTCAGGGCCACCAGGTTTTCTGTGAGTTTGCTGCGGCCCTTGAATACCGTTGCGTATGTGCCCTGTTTGACAGACAGGAAGAAAAAAAATATGTCAGTCTTCTGGGGAAGAGGAGTGGTGCTGAATAGATCAGTGGTTCTCTACTGGGTTTTGCTTGAGGACCCAGATTTCACTTTGGTAGCCCAAAATGATGTATTGCACAAAAGCAAAGAGAATTGTCTTGAAATCAAACATTATTATTACTACCGTAAATTGCGTAATCGCAGCAATATGACAAATTAGGAGTATGTTTGGTTCTCAAATGTCTCTTGAATTTCAAAGGACAGTTGTTGGTTTGATGGCATATCACACAACCTGGCCATGTCTGCACCTGTCTGATTTTACAAGCTTCTACCAAGTGACAGATTAAGGTGTGCAAAAATATTGTAGAGGTTGACTTGAAATGTGGTCATTGATGTCAACACGAAACCACTTTGTTCATCCTAAAAAATAATTGTGGTAAATTGCATTGTATTTTTGCATTCAACATTGTTTTGTCCTAAACTATATCAGACCTGCAATTCACTAGATGACAACCGCTGAATTAGACCAGTATGAAACTTCAGATAGTCTTCAGTGTTGATCTAGTTTCTAGTTTGGTTAGAGATCTTTGTCTACCACAATGTCTAGAAAATCCAAACTGCTCATTAAAACCAGTGATCTATTGTCTATGAAAGTCATTTCATATTGGCCGTATTTCACTGTGTGTTGGCTAGAGATGAGCATAGCTAGAAAAAAAAAGGTTTAAATTCCAAAAATGAACTTTTGATATTTTATGGCACTTTTTTGTTATACTTGGTTTTAAGTGGATAATGCATTTATTTGAAAAAAAATACAGTAAAAATGTTTATGTAATGAAATAGTTGTAAAATTTAAGTGTTTTCTGTGTGATGATATTGTCGAATGTAATTTATTCCTGTGATGCAAAGCTGAATTTTCAGCATTACTCCAGTCTTTAGTGTCACATGATCCTTCAAAATCATTCTAATATGCTGATTTTTCAATAAACATTTCTTATAATAATTGATTTAATATTTCTGTGGAAATGGTGATAGAAAGTTCTAAAGAACAGCCTTTATTTGAAAATCTTATGTAACAATATAAATGTCTTTACTGTCACTTTTGATCAATTTATTGTGTCCTTGCTGGATAAAAGTATTCATTTATAAAAAAAATAAAATTAAAAAAAAACTTCAGTGGGTTTGGTTCAAAGCCTTACTAGGTACGTAGAAAGACCTAAGATTGCTTAAAGGTGATTGTCCTTGTAAATTGATAATCCTTATAAATTAATTTGTATAAAAGGGTCTGCTAAATGACATGCCTACTAAGGTTTTTAAATATGATATTACTGATATTTTACTCACAAAGGAGCAATTTCTAGCTGATGTAATATTTTAGAGCTGAGCATAACTAGAATAAAACCATATCGCACTTTTAAAAATTGTATTAATTTCCCTGACTTTTCCAGGCAGAGCTAAAAGCACCTTTAAACATTAATGAAAACATTTATAACTGCTGATACAAAGATATGAAAACCTGCTTTACCGCTATTTGTTTCTTTATTGAAGGGAATTCACTGCAGCCCGAGTCCCGTATTTTTCCAATACTTCAGGTTTTTCTCACGCATTCATACGGTATTCCTCAGGGTTGTACTGTATGTAGTACATTATTTCTCACAATTTGCAATGTGCATGCTTTGTTGCACTTAATGGAAAATCGACGGGCTAGTCGCAGTACAGCTTTGAGCATATTAGAGACTGATGCCTCTCCATGCCAAAAAAAAGCCCATTAAATCAGAATCCACATTCAACACGACTCATATTCACTGTAATCGCCTGTGGGGAATCTCGTAATGAACACATTTGAGTCTTCATTTCGACGGCTGCCGTTTTATGTTTTTAATTTTTGCCTATAGCATCTTTTTTGTTGCTGTTGTTTTCACCAAGGAAGGTAAAAACATCTTACCTCTCCTAGTTTGCCCAACTTCACGTAGGTCTCCAGTTTCCCAAAGCCAATGTCCGACTGGAATAGAATGGAATACAGTGTGACCAACGTGTCTTCAGTTTGTTGAAATAGTTTGTTGACAACATTAATGAATAGTTTTAGAACTTGTAAAGAGTGCATTGATATCAACATATGTAAATAAGCACACTGAAGAGGTAGAAATGTAAGTGAGGCTGTTGTTAGGGTTGCTAGTATTGTTTAATGTGAAGTAGAGTGAGTGAAGGATACAGATAGAAATTCTAGACCAACGCATTAAGTGTGCAAACCTGTTGTGTATAGCACTATTCACAATATATGTTTTGAAAGCAGTAGTAGGCCTACACTGTAAAAAAAGAAAAAAGAAAAAAAGTTGAGCCAACTTAAAATTTTAAGGCAACCAGCTTCAGCAGATTTTTGAGTTTTCTCAACTTGTTGTTTTAAGTTTATACAACAAAAAGTTGAGAATCTCCTACAAAAATTAGTTGAGAGAACTCAAAAATCTGCTGAAGCTGGTTGCCTTAAAATTTTAAGTTGGCTCAACTTTTTGACAGTAGTTGAACTTAATGGTCACTATAGAGTGTAATGAAGTAAAAATACCATTCATTTTAACATAGTGAATTATTTTTTAATAGTAAGCCTAACTTAACCTACAATTCAGACCAACTGTGAGCTACAAGGTTGTCAATCAATATTATGTGCTTCTTTTGAAGACATCAGCCAATATTATTTCAACTTATTGCATTCAGCAGTGGAATACCTGGTGAAAACTACATTTCCCATGATTCTGCAGACACATCTCCACCAATCAGAGAACTGTGAATGATGTAGAGTCAGTTTTCTTACACTCTCAAACTACTATTATTTGTATGCATAATATGCATTTTTTTGCAATACATTTAAATTTCCTTAATTAACAATACTTTTATTTTTCCAGCTTTTTCACTATGCTTCATGAGATTGTAATTCTTTCCCTTAGTAAAGTCATTAAGCATGTTATTGTCTTTTTGTCTAATTTTCAAATACTTTTTTGCTTCAAATCAAAGGTTATTGCGATACACCTAGTAACTGGTTGCTGTGGTTCTTATAACTCTAAACCCTATGGGAAAAATGAATGCAAAAAATACTACCAGGACCCAGGCCACTGAACAAGCTTGTTGCAGTGCATTCTGGGATATCATTATCTGCAAAAACACATTTGTTGTTTAATATGGAAGCGTTTTTTTTTCTCCTCAGAATTGCATAATACAAACTTACAATTCTGACATTTTTTCTCAGAAGTGTAAGATATAAACTTGCAATTGCGAGTTATAAAGTCAGAATAGTGGGATATAAACTCGCAAATGCGAGAAATAAATTCAGAATTGCAAGATAAAAACTCACCATTCTGAGAAAAAAAGTCATAATTGTGAGTTTATATCTCGCAATTCTGAGGTTTTTTTCTCGCAATTGCGAGATTATATCATGCAATACTATATAACTCGCAATTGCGAGTTTGTATCACAAAAGTATGAACTGCGAGATAAAAATTCACAGTTACCTCTTATTTTTTTTATTCAATGGTGCAAACGGACTTCCATAGTTTAAGATTTAAAAAAAAGAAAAGAAATGGGTGTCTGTGTCCTATTGTATGCCTATAATGCCTAAAAATGTTGTCTGGGTAGGAAGCTCTTATGTTTTTGGAACAGAATTTGAATTTGAACCAGACAGGTTTGCTTTTCTTGCAATTTTGTTGAGATATTTACTACATCTTTATAAATAATGTTTTTTATTATTATTATTATTATTTTTTTAATTGTAGCTATTCAATTTTAAATGCAAAAAGTTTAGGGGGGTTAGAATTTCGGTTAGTCTGTAATTATTAGTGTGAACTTAGTGATCAAAATAAGAACATTATATAGTCTATCTAACTGTCTAAGTGAGTTTAGTTTGGTTACTAACCAGCGAGGCTCTTCTGGACATGCGGCTGAGTGGTTTGCACGGTGGAGGGCTTTCCATCTGTAACTTCTTCAGAAACTCTGGTGGGAGACGAATATCCATGGGCAGAGACATCCTCTTAGTTACATCCTGCACACACATCAAAGAGCTGTCAGCTATTAGCGTTCAGCTAGCACACATATGAAAACACAGCATGTCAAGGTGAATATGACAGCTTTCTCCACAGCTCAACACAACTCTACGCCTATAGGCAGAGCTGACTATTCTTACCATGACGAACTCGGCATGACAATGAGAAAACCTGTCACTTTTCTCCAGTACGAAGACTCACTCAATAAAGGGTTCTGGCATAATCTTAAGACGCCAAGGCAGGGTAGGGCAAAATATTGTATTTTATGACGAGCTGTATAACCAACAATCTTCTTGCATTTAAGAAGCTCTGATGGAGTTAGTTCGTAACTCGATTCATTGCCATGGTTAGGAGAGGCCCAAAAATAGCACGGCAATGAGGGGGAATCTTATGTGCTCTGAAAAATGAGAGCATTCCCTGTGATTCCTTCCCGCTCTGCCTTGTGGCTGAGTTTATACGATCGTGCAATAAAACTAGCCAGCGATTCTCAATAAAACCAGAGAATAAAAAGTCCTCCTTTCTCCTCGGCTCTCTCCTGTCATGCCTGTGGGAATGAAATAAGGGTGCACGGTGCAGATAAAAGGGTTGCGAGAGCAGAAAGAAGCCGTCGGATTTGAAAATGGGAGAGGGCATTCATTCCAATTTTCCCCCTCTAGATTCATGGCCACTGAATTAGAAAGCTGACAGCCGAGGCAAAGAACACTCCGAATGTGGAGTTTGTCTTTTGTGGTGCAGGACTAACTTACAGGTAATACTTCCACTCCATTTAATGATGGACTCCATCTTTCTCGTGTGCCTCCAACGGAGGCATTCCTATCATACAGATACAGAATCGCATGGATGATTATGGTGGAAGAGAGGAGAAAAACGGGGAAGCTGATCAAGGCAGGCCTCTGATTAGTCTGTTGTCATTCAGCAATCCACTTGGCATGGTTTATTTTGAACTTGCTTATTTATGACACTATATATGTACACACCACAATTTCTGCTAAAATCCCAATAAAATTAGAGAAAATTTGATTATTTCCCAAAATACACACACACACACACACACACACAAAAACAGTATAGTTTTATTATATTTAAGTTTCACAAAGAAATGTTTAGCAATTTTGTCTGAGAAATAATAAAAGGACACCTTTTCATCTAATTTGTCTTTAATCTCATTTTGTTAAAAAATCGTATTGTGAAATCAGTATAGTGAATCGTTACATCCCTAGTTTAGTCTCTGTTACATCTCCCAGTCTCACCTTAAAGAGAAACAAAGCATTTATAACAAGGCTTTAGTGCCTCTGGCAAGGACTTTATTAAGGACCCAGACAAGATTACAAGCAGAGATTGTGTTGTTCTGTTTGGATCACTAGGACTCCATCAAAGCCTCTGGAAAGAGCACTTGGCTGGGCTTTAGCATGGAGAAGGATGAGATGATTAAACATGACTTACCTCCATGGAGAATCGGCGGTGCTGGACTTTGTTGCGGTACTGCAGTTGGGTGGGAGATTGAGCCTGGCTGTCTGGAGCCACTGGACTGGGCTGCAGGCTGTGTAAACCCAGACTATTGGACACCACACCTGTAGGAAACAAACACACGTCTTACAGTTACTTTAGAGATATATAGATGATTCTGATACCCATAGTTCTCACTTTATATCTTTTTTTTCACACAACTTTATCTGCCAGTAGTTTTGAAAATAGTAATAGAAGGGATGATCGCTAGAATGTGCTTAACACAAATGCCAATTAATTGAATAACTATGGACATTTTTGAAAAAAATATTTTAAGTGAAAGTGACGTGTGCCCAAGTATGGTTACCCATACTCAGAATTAGTGCTCTGCATTTATCCCATCCTAAGTGCACACACACCATGAACACACACCCGGAGCAGTGGGCAGCCATTTATGCTGCGGCGCCCCCAGCAGTTGGGGGTTCGGGGCCTTGCTCAAGGGCACCTCAGTTGTAGTATTGAGGGTGGAGAGAGCGCTATACATTCACTCTCCCCACCTACAATCCCTGCCGGACCTGAGACTCAAACTCACAACCTTTAGGTTATGAGTCCAACTCTCTAACCATTAGGCCACGACTTCCTCATAACTTAACAATGCCACAGAAACTTTATTATTATAATTAAGTAAATGTGCATACATATTTCGTAGTAGTAACAATGTTAATAATAATATTCATTTTTAATTATTGTGCTAGTATTTTCTGCCCAATAATTATAATGAGTCTAAAATATTGAAATATAATGAATATTTCTGAAAACAAACATGTTAACAATAATAATAATACTAATAATAATACATTCTTTATTAAATTAAGTAATTGTCCTAGCATTGTCTAGTAAAAATTGTTTGGGATAGGAATATAATTTCCCTTATTTTAATTTGGCCATATTAATAGTTAGCATAACCATAAAAACAAAATGATTGCAGCATTTTATAGATGTGATGTGCAGAATATGATTATTTTGTCAACACTGTAAGGATTTTCTGTCTGACTGTGGTTCAGTAGATGGAGCTGATAGTCAGAAACCATCCTGTAGCCTCAACTCATTCAATATTTATAATAAATATTTGACAGTATTCTTGTATCTAAGGGTATTGAGTGATAGGCAAGGAAAAGCACATTTTGTGAGCGAATGGAAGAAGCTGGAGAGCATAAGCGAACACTTCTGAGCATGCTGAACCATAAAAGAAAAAAAAAACAATTGCTTGATATATACAGTAAACTTTAACATTTTTCAGTTCTGTATCCACACTCAAAGCCTATAGGCCATATTTTAGTGATCCCGCTGTGCTTTGTTTGGTTGTTGCTTCTATTACTCCGGAAACTTCAATGGGAACTGTTGCATTCATTAGGTCATAAGAGTCGTTTGAAGAGCCTCAACAATCTCTTGTGCCTCTCTCGAGCCGTAGTCGCCCCACCTCTTCTCTGATTAGCCCGCTAACTCAATAACTGTGAGGTCAGCTTTGGCATATGCTGATGACGGCATCATTAATCAAGCCCACCGCAGTTAGCGGAGCGATTGCAATTATCGCGCCGAGTTTCATGCATTTATGATGTGGCTATCTAAGTGCGTGTCAATCCAGCCACCCCAATTAATAACGTCTGTGTCAACAGACTGTCAGCACAAATCCAATTACGCCCCTATACGGCACGTCCGATAGGGACCCACTGATGCTACGGCTGACCCCCTTCGAAAGCACACGGCAGATGCCCACGGCAGCCTGGCATTATCACTGCCAAACCATGTTTTCGGAGGTGAGAACGAAAATCAAAATGGCTTTTCTGCTCCATCAGTTCAATTTGGACGAGGGGGCTTGAAGGGCCTCCGGAGGCGTCGGGGTGGGAGCCCCCGGTCCATTTCACAGTGCCGTGGCGGCATAATTGAGATCCACCTCATTATTGGGCCGAGCCCAGCGCTGAATGAGAATTGCCTGCCAGGCTCATCCGTTCTCATTTATGCCGGTCTCATCCTCTCCGGACCGCACAAGTGAACTCTTTATCGGAGCCATTTAGACAGGAACGCCGCGAAATGTCACATCTGGCAGAGACGGCCGGTCGACGCGGTCGCATTACCCACGGCTGTCTTTATTTTATCCGAGATGATCGCGACAGCTGTTTTGCGTGTCCCTGTTATGACTCTGAGTTGCCAGTATCAATCAATCATTTTTTATCAATCCTCATTTAATCTCGATATCCATTCTTAAATAACAAGGTCGATCTCTTAAGGCCCATTAACACTAAAAACAATAACTATTAAGAAAACTATATTAGTATCCACACCATCATACTGTAATGTTCTGTTTATTAATACATTTATGTCAGCTGTTGCTTTAAATGTGCATTGTGTTATGTCACCAGTTAGTGGTTGAAATGGGTACTGCAGTCCAAATTCAAAATATTGATTCTCCCGCCCCCTCCTCCTCAGACTTAACACTCAACGGGTTGCCAGATTGAGGACATGCAACAGGAATGAGCGCAATTCACAATGGAAGACGATGAGCCTTACCAAGTAAATTGATGAGCTGATTTATCCACATTTTAATATACCGCTGGTCATAGAGTTTTTAGATGGATGCCGAAGCCTTTTAGGTTGGGTAGAATCTGAGATCTCTGATGAAATTCATTTGCAGGCTTCCATGGCTGCAATACAGTATGTTTTCCACTTGCTGGCAACCTGCGGTGTTGCAATACTATTGGGTAAATTGTCAGTGGGTGGAGTCACACAGACCAAACAAAAACAGACATTCGGACACGGAGAGCACATTTCAGAGTAGAATAAATGTAGCCTTCTTTTTTTGGAGAAACAACTATGTGCACTTAGCATGTTTCCTAAATATCTGCAAACATATTTTATGCTTTAGTACAATCAAAACAATACATACAGCACCTTTAAATGCTTGATTTCATTCTAATTCCCAAAGTTTTATTGTTCATCAGCTAGAAAAAATTGTTCAGAGAATGAATCTAATGATGTTGTTGCTTTGTGCTGTTAAGAGTTCCCTGTTCTAATAGAATTAGAATGATTTTTACTTATTAGGCTATTTTAAACTTTATTTATTGTTATAGTTATCGTCATTGGTGTGAACAGGCTTTTAAGTCTGTTTTCTGTTGATGCATGAACAACACTTAACTATACAATGTTTTAGCTTTCAAAATCTGTCAATTTTATGAATAAATTCAAACCATAACTGCCAATTTGTCAGTATTTAATGTGCCATGACATAACTGTAGAGCATGTGAACGTTCATCTCTTATTATTTATTACTATAGCATGAAATAAACATAAATGAAGATCAGAAGGTATTGGTAATGCATTAACTAAAGATAATAAATAAAAGGACCCAATTGAATTGTTACCATGTTTACTTAGCCTGTTATTTTTATTTTATTTAATTTTTGAAAAAATCTGTCTTAATAACAAGTGCTGTACCTGAGATATATCCACATTAATTGATATCGAATCAAGAGCTTGTGAATTGGAATCAGATCGTGCAATCTGTGTCAATACCCAGGCCTACTGAATCTACGAGTGATTCGGAGTCAGACCCTGCAGTTGCCCATGTAATACGGCATTTGAATTCCTTGTGGTGCGCACAGGTTAATATCGACGGCTCTAATCTTACTTGGCATTTGCTGTTGTCCTGAGTTTGTGCAGGGATCAGAATCCCTCCCTGTCGACAGGCCAGAGGGGTATTAGAGTCCTGACCCCAGAGCGTGTGTCGACGACAGGGTCAGAAATTGGATCTGAACTGCTTGAGCGACTTGGGCCCCCACCAAACATCAAAGCCCATCTCATCTGATACGGGCTGGCACACAAACTGACCTCCAACATCACACTCTCACTGTACCTCTCCGCTCGGGCTAACAGCGACGTGATGAAAGGTAAGGATGACCACCTGCATCGACTCGCTTGCCCAGACTGTCACAACGCACAGTCACTGGTTTCTGTACTGTCGAACAAGTAGGAGAGATGTGAAGCTTAGAAAATCATCAAAGCTGCATGAGGGTGTGAAAGATCCAATTGAGGGGACAGAGGGAGAGACATGACTCTCAGATCACAGATGGGAAATGACAAAGGCTGGGACAGATGCTCACGTTTTGTTATTAATAAAGGCACCTTGTGAGAAGAGGAATATCCACTGCATTGTTTTCAGATAAAGTATTACTAAAATATTGATGTCAAAATATAGTATATTCTATATTCTGCCAAGATTATAGTGGTTGTATCTCAATATGTGAGTTGTATACTTTTTTTTTCAATTAGTCTTCACTTTATATTGTTCATTCAGAATGATTCATGAACCTGGAACATGCCCGAACACAAGAGGTGGGATTTATTGCATGAACCAATCACAGCCAAACATAACCAGTCATATCCAATCATATCGCGATGGAGGCATTGCCTCCTCTCACGTGGCTTTCCCTCATTCATTCTCAGTTACCCCCCACCAAACTTACCACAGGCTTTAGTGGGGCTGTTAAAAGTCAATGGGCTCAGGGGAGGCGAGAGAGATGCAGACTCCTGCTGTAACTTTACCTGCTGGTGTTGATGTTTCTTTAGAAAATCGAGTGATTTATACACTTTTTAATGTTATATTTCGTAATGGCATTGTTTTATTTTTGTACTATTTTTTTTTCTCATCCAATATCTTGAGGAGGCGCTGTTGCAGTTATATTATTCTATAATATTCTTTAAAATATATTATAATATTATAGTTGAAACCAGGAGTGAATCCTGAGTAAATTAATGTTGTTGAATGAATTTTTTAAATGGCTCATTTAAAGACTCATTCATAAAGGTAGTAATGTTTTGTTCCTGAATGTTTTTAAATGAATAGGTTTAGTGAACAATTCAATGATTTGTTCATTAAGTCAGTTCCTGAATGACATTCTTCCAAATATCTTCTTTTGTGTTCAACAGAAGAAAGAAACTCACAGATTTCTTACATGAGGGCGAGTAAATAATGACAGAATTGTCATTTTTGGGGTGAACTAGCCCCGAGTCAATTCATTTTTGTATGCTAGAAAACATGTAGCTACCTACACGTAGGAAGGAGATCATATTTAGGTGTCTGACATTGTCACTGGTTCAGGAAAAGCCATGGCATAACTAATAATAATCACTGTCCTGGTGAGGGATAAGATGTCGGTTCACGAAACAGCTAAACAGTCACTTTGAGTATAAATAAAATGAATAGCTGACAGATCGTCCTATTCTCCTTTTTTACTCAGTTTCATTTGTTGTAGTCTTTCATGCCTCCTCTCATTCTCTTTTTAAAACCCTTTCTAGGTGCACAAAAGATCACTAATGCTCCTTTGTCAATGACAGCCTTGAAAGCAGGAGTAGGCCTCGCTGGGCGATCAAAAGCCTGTCTCTGTCCGTACATAATGAGACTAAGGCTTCAGCCCTTTCCCTTCTTTATTTGGCCAACCTGAGTATCCCCATTAACATGGCGAATTGCAAGGATGAATCACAGATTCCGTTCAGTGATATTTGATGTTTCAGGTAATAAGGGTGGCTTAGCGCTTGCATATTCAAAGGCTATCATTTTCGGGTAATTTGTTTTTTCAATGGAAGATCATTTGTAATAGGATTATAACTGCAAAGTGCACCCTGAAGGCTCTTCACTTTCTCAGCAATAACATCGCTCAACACGTCGTATCAGTGCATTTATGTAGATGTTTCGTAACGTGCACTCAGTAACGTGATTTCTGATTGGAGGATGCCAAAGACCTCAACCAATCATATGTCCACTTTACATTTTTGGATTCTGAGCACAGTAGATATCTTAAAGTCTAATTCGTTTTCTTCATCCAGAAAGTGGTTTTTAGTGATAAGGATAGACCCCCCATGAGATATGTGGGCATTAAGTGCTGATTGATTCTTCTGTAGTGGTTTCAACTTCATAAAGCATGTTTAAAAACCAAATTCACTTTGAAGAACTAAACGATCTATAATACTAATGAGATATCGACCAATCAGAAAAGAAGCTGTTACCACGGAAACAAAGAGCTGAGCAGTGATAACCATAAACATAATAATAATGCAGAGCAAATTATATAATCACTGTTAAAATCTATATATTTTGTAACTGTAAGTCTCTGGCTTTTTTGTATCTGTTAGATCTGATTCAGTTTTGTTACTTATAGTCAAAGTACAAGATTAGTTTCTTTAACTAAAACTACAAAAATTTACTTGACATAACATAAAAAAATCTAAAACTTGCTGTATTTGAGATAGTTGTCAATGCCCATTACTTAGAGGTAATAAAATAAACTATTTTCTATCTATCTATCTATCTTGTTATTAAATATTTAATATATTACATATATATATTATATATTCTAATATTATATATAATCATTATTAAATATTATTAGTATTATAAATATAAATATAATAAATACATGATCTAAAAAGAAAATGAAAAAATGAAAAATTTTACTTCAAGCAAATTAAAAATGTAAATTAAGACATTTAATATTAATAAAATATTAATTAATGATATTAATAAAACATTAAAATGATACTAATAATATTTCTATATCAGTCTACTTGAATGTTTAACATTTTGTTATTGTTTTTCCCCATTCATTTTTGTACATGTGCTCTGTTTCCTATACATGAAAATATAAAATAAGTAGAATTTAATTTTTTTTTATCAGATTTTCTTTTTTTGTGTGTGCTTTCAATTAAATGTGATGCATTAATTATGCAACTAATTGATTCGTTCATGGCATTATTGGAGATATTTTTGAAATGCCTGTGGAGAAAATGAATGGGAAAATGTGTGAGGTCACTGTTACATATAGGTGTTGTATGTGTACCTTAGTAAACTAGGCTTCAAGCTCTCATGTATTGTGAGATATAGAGTGTACTTCAGCATTTACACGGCCTTTGTATGCCATCAATTTAGCGGTAGCTCACAACTTTTCTCTCTCACTCTGAAATGTTTTTCGATTCTCCTAGCAATCACACACAGCCGGCGTTTTTTTCCCTCCTCTATTGTTCAGCAGCATGAATCTCAACTTGTCTCTGATGTTTAAATGCATGCTGCCATTTAATTGCTTGTTGCTATGACAACGCAGACTGTTAACAAAGGCAATGTCGGGATCCGGATAACAAGAGATCGCTATTCTGTCTCTCAGGTAGCCATCTGATTCATCAATATTTATATCACATCCTGCTTTTCAGCAGATCTGAAATTCAATACCAGGTCCCCCCCACACAGCCTTAGATGTTTGTTCTCTCTCTCTCTCTCTCTCTCTCTCTCTCTCTCTCTGTATCATTCTCATATTGATTTAATTGCATTTTATGTTCACACCTGGCCTAGGAATGCAGCGGGGGATGGTTTTGCCCAAACAGACGGGTAAATGTTTTGCTATCCTTGATTTGTTAAGAGAGAGGTAAATGTCCCCTAGCCCACATATGCTAATTTAAAAAAGAGACAAAGAGTGAAAAAACTGAGAGAATGACTAGTGAGAGGAGCGTTGGAGGGCTGGTTGGTGTTGCGTTTCAGTAAACATCAAGAGAATGAAGGTTAAAGGGGTAGTTCAGCCAAAAAATGAAAATTCTGTCCTCATTTACTCACTCTCATGTCATTCCAGACCTGTAGGACTGACTTTCTTCAGTAAAAGCAAGAACAAAACGTCCTGTTGACTTACAGATAATTAGGAGAATAATGACTGAAGATTCTCAGTCCAAAAAAGCAGCTATCGTTGAAGTAGAACATGTGACTCTTGCACTATATTACAGGCAGGGCCTAAAACTCACATTTTGCGGTGACCTGAGAAAATATCATTTTTACTGACCATGAAACTGTATGTGTATTATTCCATTACAAAAGGGCAGAATAAATCAGGGAAAGACATGTACTTGCTATTATTATTATTATTGCTACTACTGCTAAATGAATTTATAAAACATATAAAACAAAGTCACTATAATACTATTGAGCTGTAAAGTATTTATTAATAGTAATTGTAATTAATGTATAATATGTAACTATTATATATATATATATATATATAATATCTAATAATATATATATAATATCTAATATATGATATATTATGTATTATATTAAAATATATTATTATTATATTTAATTATTATTAGTATTATTAGCATTACTACTACTACTGCTACTACTACATGATTTAATAAAACCTAAACAAATCAATAAAGAAATCAGTGGTGATTTGGTTCTCGAGTTCAACTTGAATAGCTATTGAAATATTGGTTTCTTACATAACGCTCTCATACAGCTTCAGAGGATTTGAACTTTTGTTACTGAGTCACATGGCCTACTTTCATGATGCTTTATGGTGTTTTTGCGTCCTTTTATGGTTTATTGCACCACGTTCACTGATTTTGTCCAGATATATATTTATTTATTTATGCATCCACACATTTGTATTGAATAATGACTCTATTAAAATCTTTGTTACTCTTGTCTAGTTTCAAACTAGAGCAATTGATTCAAAAATTAAATCTGATTAATTACATTATATGCTGATTATGAATCACAGTTAATCACATACATAGATATTTTTTTCACTAAAGAGTTACATTTAAAAAAAAAAAAAAAGAACTATTACAGCAAATAAGTAAATCAATGAATGGACATTACAAAAAAAGATTTTAGAAGCCAGTATATTGTATTATTTATGCGATAAATGTCTGTACCTTCTGCGCCGTGTTCTTGCTGCTTTCACTTTTTCCTGCTGATAGTCTTAAAGAGACAGTGCCGCTTTTCATGCAAATCAATGTAATCTCAATGGAAATTCCACAAATGAAGCATGTAAACAATATTATGTAAGATTTGAATGACCATTATACACTCTAATATATTATGGCACTATAAAAATGTATGAATTTATTAAACAGGCTCCTACAGTTGGCTTTCAGTTTCATTATAATTCAGCGGTAGGCGAATGAAACTGTTATGTACCGCTTTCAAACCCCGGCACAAAGGCACGGCAAATGAGCGAGAGAGGGAGAGGGCGGCGGTGGGTTTTGGTTTCCTTCATTTGCAGATATGAAAAGCGAGGCCCTATCCAGGCTCATCATTTAAATATCACAGTGGCAGCGAGCTCTTTGATCTCCTCGGTGGTAATTGGGGTCGTAGCAGGCGAGTCATTTTCTGCTCTTTCTCTTTCTGGTCCTCTCGCGCTCTATCTGAGAGATTTTCCTCTCCAGGAAATCCAGCTGCAATCTGGACTCCCCACCAATCTTTCATATCCTTCATCTACTTACTGTATGTGTCAAATCACATCCTGGCCTTCTCTAGTGACAAAATCCAGATGCGCCGCTGAGGGTTTCAAGCAAATAGCTTGCGGGGCGAGCAAATACAAGGGGATGCGCTCAGGAGATTTGTCATTCCTTCTTTTCTTAGGTGTCCAGTTTTGAGGAGCGATTGCGTAAGCTGTGAATCTTTGAGGTGAAAGTGGAAAAGGGTTGAACAGTTTAATTTTTCCTTCTAATTTTTAATAATAGCTTTAATATTTTTAGCTGTGCTGCTTTAAAGGGATGCATTTATAAATGCGGAGAGTGTTTTCACATGCAGACACCATGTTGTTATGCTGTCAGTATGGTAAATGCTCTCCATGAAACTGCATCTCTAAATTCATCCGTTCTAAAGCACCGCTGTTACTGCTTTTGTAACAAATCTTCAAATCTTCTAAAGTCTTCAGCAATATATTTCAAGACATACTGTGTTTTGAGTAGTTCTGTACAATAAAGGTTATAGCTTCTAGTTCTTTAAGCCATATATTTGTTGAATGTCTGTCACTTCTTTTTGCATTCGGTTGGTGCTGCATTATGTATGGTCTTTTGCGAACAGATGACATTGTCTTAAGACAAAACACGTCAAAACTCCTGCATTTTTCCTCTTTTGTTCCATCAAACTGTTTTGATTTGAATGATTTTGATTTTCTTAAAATTTCAAGATTGATATTTTAATGTAAATGAATCATTCTGATGGGTTCTTCACTGTATTAGAAAACAAATGAAATAGTTTATTCATTTTGTATTAACTAAGTCAATTCATATATATATATAATATATAAATGCAAATTTATACATATTGATATTGTAATTTATATTTACAGTGGGTACGGAAAGTATTCAGACCCCCTTAAATGTTTTCAATTTTTTTATGTTGCAGCCTGATACTACAATTGTTTAAATTCATTTTTTTTCTCATTAATCTACATGCCGTACCTCATAATGACAAAGTGAAAACAGAATTTTAATAATGTCTGTAAATTTATTAAAAAGAAAAAACTGAAATATCACATTTACATAAGTATTCAGACCCTTTACTCCATACTTAGTTGAAGCACCTTTGGCATTAATTACAGCTTCAAGTATTTTTGGGTATGATGCAACAAGCTTTGCACACCTGGATTGGGGGAGTTTTTGCCATTCTTCTTTGCAAATCCTCTCAAGCTCTGTCAGGTTGGATAGGGATCGGGCCTGGTGGACAGCCATTTTCAGGTCTCTCCAGAGATGTTCGATAGGGTTCAAGTCAGGGTTCTGGCTGGGCCACTCTAGGACATTCACAGAGTTGTCCCTAAGCCACTGCTGTGTTGCCTAGGCTGTGTGTTTAGGTTCATTGTCCTGTTGGAAGGTGAACCTTCTGCCCAGTCTGAGGTTCTGAATGCTCTGGACTGGGTTTTCATTAAGGCTACCTCAATATTTTGGTGCATTGAGCTTTTCTTCTACTCTGATGAGTCCCTCAGTCCCTGCTGCTGAAGAACAGCCCCACAGCATGAGGCTGCTACCAGCACACTTTATTTTGGGGATGGTACTCTGCAGGTGATGAGCAGAGCTGGTTTCCTTCAAACATGATGCATAGAACTGAGGTTCATCAGACCAGAGAATCTTGTTTCTCAGAGTCTGAGGGTCCTTTAGGTGCTTTTCTGCAAATTCCAAGTGGGTTTTCATGTGTCTTCACTGAGGAGAGGATTGAGTTTGGCCACACCGTCATAAAGCCCAGATCGAGTGTTGCAGTGATGTTTGTCCTTCTGTAGGTTTCTCCCATTTGCATATATGATCATGGAGCTCAACTAGAGTGACCATCAGCTTCTTGGTCACCAGTCTAGACAAGGCCCTTTGCCATCAGTTGCTTAGTTTGGTTGGGCAAAATCAGCTCTTGGAAGAGTCCTGGTTGAGCCAAACTTCTTCCATTTGAGAATTATGGAAGTCACTGTGCTCTTTGGGAACCTTCAGTGCAGCAGAAATTTTTTTTTGTAGCCTTCCCCAGATCTGTGCCTCGATACAATCCTGTCTCTGAGCTCTGCAGGCAGTTCCTTTGACCTCATGGTGTGTTTTTCACTCTGATATGCATTGTCAGCTCTGAGGCCTTTTATAGAGAGGTGTGTGCCTTTCCAAAACATGTCCAATCAATTTAATTTGACTCCAATCAATGTGTAGAAACATCTCAGCAATGATCAAGAGAAATGCGAGGCACCTGAGCTAAATTTCAAGTTTTGTTGCAAAGGGTCTGAATACTTACGTAAATGGGATATTTCAGTTTTTTATTTTTAATACATTTACAGACATTTCTAAATTCCTGTTTTCACTTTGTCATTATGAGGTACGGAGTATAGATTAATGAGAAAAAAAATGAATTTAAACAATTGCAGTATCAAGCTGCAACATAAAAAAATTGAAAAAATTTAAGGGGGTCTGAATACTTTCCGTACCCACTGTATCTATAATGAAAATACTAAATATAAAAATTATATGTAATATATAAAATAGGCTATTTATAAATACTACATTTAATATTAATCTGTAATGTATATACTAAATATTTATTTATACAGTGCTTAACAAATTTATTAGACCACCTGTCATAATGAAGAGAGAAAATAAATATTTTAGGAAGTTGTCAAAAACGCGTTTAAAACTAAAAATTGTATAATCATTTATTTGGCAAATAACAAACTGAAACAACCAAATAGTCTTTATTCACACATAATAACAAAAAAAACAAAAAAAAAACTTCCGTATATTATTTTTGTTTTGTATGGCCTCCCTTGGCCTTGATAATGCCTTGCATTCTTGTTTGCATTGTTTTTATGTAATTTTCCACAGTCTCTGTTGTTATTGTCTTCCAGATAGTTTCTAGTTGTTCCCAAAGACTTGCTTTTGAATAAATGTTTGTTTGATCTATCTTTGAATCCATTCAGTCTCATCAGTAATTATATCTTGCATTAGAAACACTGTGACTCAAGAGGCTTACACATACTGGTGTGGATTAACCATTATAGAAACATAAAAATTTATTTTGGTAATCACCAATACTGTTGGTTTAGGGCAGCTGAGTAAGTTTCTTATGCAAATCTCTTATGCTCATCAAGGCTGCATTTATTTGATCAACAATACAGAAAAATGGTAATATTGTGAAATATTATTGCATTTTAAAATAATGGTTTTCTATTTTAAGGGTACTTTAAAATAATTTATTTCTGTGATGCAAAACTCAGTTTTCATCAGCTCTAAATTTACTCCTGTCTTCAGTGTCACATGATCCCTCAGAAATCATTCTAACATGGAAATGGTTGTGCTGTCATTACAACTGTAACCTATATGTATATAAATAAATATGTATGTATAAACACAAATATGTTGCTTTGCAGAAGAGTTACTAGCTATGTTTCCATCACCCTGTTTTTTGAAATATCGCATCAGAAACGAGTGATGGATTTTCGGGGAAAAAATCTCTTAATTCGCAAAAAAGTTTTTACGCTCGTTTAAAGCCTAATGTGAATGATAGGAGATGGAAACGCATGTGCTGAATAAATTTCGCATGCGCATCAAAAAAGCCATTTGACTTTGCGCTGTAAAGACGGCATTATTTGACTAACCAGTGGACTGATCTTCCTGCACAGCATCTGAAATGTTGTTATGGTCATTTAGAAATGCCCGAGCAAAGTTTGTTGTCAAAGTATTTCTGTATAATTGCCTCCCAGAACTGTTTTACATGACTGCATTCACAAACAGGAGGCATCCACCTCCAAAAGCAATGACAACATTTAATGTGTTTCTTCTGGGCATTCTTCGTAGTGATATCTAAGTGACTTTTCTTAGTGATATTTAGAGCCAGTTTATCAAGAAGTGACGATTTTGTTCTCTTTGATTCATTGGATGGAAACGGTGCTTATTCACAAATGTTTTATGCGATATTCCAATGTTGTTATAAGTTAAATTCGCAACTTTGGATGGAAACCTGGCTATTGTTGGATGAAATATTGAAGTAGAAAATAGAAGCAAAGCCCTGTAGTTTGACCCATTGTAGTGTCTCCTCGGAGTCTGTGAAGAGGTCAAAAGGAATAATAGATATGTCTGACAACATCTTTATACAGCTAACTGTTTGAAACCATCAGTTTCCAGCGCTCTGTCCTGAAATGACTTTCTGTGCACCGGGACCTGCACTAGTATTTGTGCTTGCCCTGCCAGTAGGCTGCTGTTGACCCTGGATGTCGGAGTATGTGTGTGTCCTATTTCTTAGAGGCCTCAGGGCTCAGACAGCCCTCTGCCCAGACCGCTTTCTCCCATTGGGCTCCAGCAGAGTCTGTCTGCACATCTAAACACATGTATCAGGTCTATTAAGAACCTTCCTACATCTCTGCGAACTTCCAAGAGCTCAAACCTCCCTTGAGGAATTGTATCGGAGGCTTATATCTATATCAAAGCTATCCCATAAGTCCCACGGGGGCATAAAACAGCCGGTGAACTAGTAGCTGCTGTAAGAACATGAATTGTTTTTTTCATATTCCAATAGTGATGCGATGTGGCTAGGCAACCAGAGAATGATTAAAGAAAAAAAACTGTTAAACATAAAGGTTCTTTATTGGCATCGATGATTCCATGAAGAAACTCTAATATCCATGGAGCCATTAAAAGTTCTTTAGAGTGGAAAAATGTTCTTTAGATTATTATAATGGTCTTCACACTAAGAAAAAAAAAAGGTTATTTTAAGAATTTTTCACTTAAAAGGTTATTTTTGGGAACCCAGATTTACAGTGGCCCAGTAGTACAAAATTTCACTAATTTCACTAACGGGACTAATTTCACTGTGTTGCAGCTTATTTCTGTTGTGTTGTGCTAATTCCGTTGTGTTGCGGCTTATTTCTGTTGTGTTGTGACTTGTTTCCGTTGTGTTGTGCTGATTTTGTTGTGTTGCGGTTTGTGTCTGTTGTGTTGTTGATTTCATTGTGTTGTGCTG
This sequence comes from Tor tambroides, assembly GCA_021397915.2. Lineage (NCBI taxonomy): Eukaryota > Metazoa > Chordata > Actinopteri > Cypriniformes > Cyprinidae > Tor > Tor tambroides. The sequence continues at coordinate 97,321 of JAFVLL020006820.1, forward strand.
ATTTTGTTGTGTTGCGACTTGTTTCCGTTGTGTTTTGCTAATTTTGCTGTGTTGCGACTTGTTTCCATTGTGTTGCTGCGTGTTCCCGTTGTGTTGTGCTAATTTCATTGTGTTGTGGCTTGTTTCCAGTTGTGTTGTGCTAATTTTGTTGTGTTGCGACTTGTTTCCAGTTGTGTTGTGCTGATTTCATTGTGTTGTGGCTAGGGCTGGGCGATTTATCTCATGCAATATGCATGCGCATCTCGTCAGTAAAACCGGCTCCTTGATTAGCGGTAAATCCCCATCACCTGTTTTCAAATGGAGCGGCATTTAATACGGGATTAGTTCACTGGAGAAGCTACGCAATCCTCACGTTCATTATCGAAGGCGATTCATCTGCGATAATGAACGCGATATTGCGTAGCTTCTCAGTGAACTACGGCTCCGTGTATTAAATGCCGCTCCATTTGAAAACAGGTGATGGGGATTTACCGCTAATCAAGGAGCCGGTTTTACTGACGAGATGCGCATGCATATTGCACGAGATAAATCGCCCAGCCCTAGTTGTGGCTTGTTTCCATTGTGTTGTGCTGATCTCGTTGTGTTGCAGCTAGTTTTCCGTTGTGTTGTGCTGATTTCATTGTGTTGCTGCTTGTTCCCATTGTGTTGTGCTGATTTCATTGTGTTGTGACTTGTTTCCATTGTGTTGTGCTGATCTCGTTGTGTTGCAGCTAGTTTTCCGTTGTGTTGTAATTTGCAACTTGTTGTGATTTTTCTTTCTGTTGCAGCTTGTGTCTGTTGTGTTGATTTCATTGTGTTGCGACTTGTTTCCATTGTGTTGCTGCTTGTTCCTGTTGTGTTGTGCTAATTTCATTGTGTTGTGGCTTGTTCCCGTTGTGTTGTGCTGATTTCATTGTGTTGTGGCTTGTTTCCAGTTGTGTTGTGCTGATTTCATTGTGTTGCGACTTGTTTCCAGTTGTGTTGTGCTAATTTCATTGTGTTGTGGCTTGTTTCCAGTTGTGTTGTGCTAATTTCATTGTGTTGTGGCTTGTTTCCAGTTGTGTGGTGCTGATTTCATTTTGTTGCGGCTTGTTTCCAGTTGTGTTGTGCTGATTTCATTGTGTTGTGGCTTGTTTCCATTGTGTTGTGCTGATCTCGTTGTGTTGCAGCTAGTTTCCGTTGTGTTGTAACTTGCAACTTGTTGTGATTTTTCTTTTTGTTGCGGCTTGTGTCTGTTGCGTTGATTTCATTGTGTTGTAATGATTTTGTTGTGTTGCGACTTGTTTCCGATGTGTTGCACCTTTTTTCTGTTGTGTTGCGACTTGTTTCCGTTGTGTTGTGCTGATTTTGTTGTGTTGCGGTTTGTGTCTGTTGTGTTGTTGATTTCATTGTGTTGTGCTAATTTTGCTGTGTTGCGACTTGCTTCCATTGTGTTGCTGCTTGTTCCCGTTGTGTTGTGCTAATTTCGTTGTGTTACGACTTGTTTCCATTGTGTTGCTGCTTGTTCCCGTTGTGTTGTGCTAATTTCGTTGTGTTACGACTTGTTTCCATTGTGTTGCTGCTTGTTTCTGTTGTGTTGTGCTAATTTTGCTGTGTTGCGACTTGTTTCCATTGTGTTGCTGCTTGTTCCCGTTGTGTTGCGACTTGTTTCCAGTTGTGTTGCGCTAATTTCATTGTGTTGCAGCTAGTTTCCGTTGTGTTGTAACTTTCAAGATATTTCCAATCTGTTATGGCTTGTTTTCGTTGTGTGGTGCTAATTTCACTGTGTTGTGATTTGTTTTCTTTTTGTTGTGGCTTGTGTCTGTTGTGTTGATTTCATTGTGTTGTAATGATTTTGTTGTGTTGCGCCTTTTTTCTGTTGTGTTGCGCCTTTTTTCTGTTGTGTTGTTCTGATTTTGTTGTGTTGCGGTTTGTGTCGGTTGTGTTGATTTCATTGTGTTGTGCTGATTTTGTTGTGTTGCGACTTGTTTCCGACGTGTTGCGTCTTTTTTCTGTTGTGTTGCGACTTGTTTCCGTTGTGTTGTGCTGATTTCGTTATGTTGCGGCTTGTGTCTGTTGTGTTGCGACTTGTTTCCGTTGTGTTGCAACTTGTTTCCATTGTGTTGTGGAGATTTCGTTGTGTTGTGCAATATTGGGAGACTGTACAGAGTGGTTCAAACATGGCTTTGCAACAAGGTCATGTGTGTTGCAACAACATGAGGGTGAGTAAAAGATGATATAATTAGAATTCCTTTCATTAAAAGAAACAAAGCATTTGTCTTTGCTTTCTTTCAAGGCCTAACTTCCTTTTTCAAGTAGACATTCCCTGTTCAGAGACTAAAGCTCTCAACACATTAATAATGCAGAGAAATCGAGCTGTCATTGAAACAAAGGTGGCTCAGTGGTTTAGGTGAATCACTGATAAGGCATGTTGCTGTGCCCTTGTGGGTTTGAACCTTTCTCTGGGGTGGTGATTAAAGATCTGGGCTAGTAACTGAAAGGTATGTACGTTTGAACCACGAGAGACCGCTTGTAAAACTAATGTTACTGTTAACCTAGCCAATGATATTTTACTTCATTATGGGGTTACAGGTGACACACACATGCAGCTAATTATACAGAATTGATTGTAGTGTCCAATTGAAAGTAGGTCATCAGATATTAGGCACATTTTGTGTCATAAGGCTTTGACCAACTGGAATATAATTGATTATGCATACAATTATTAGCACTACTCATTTACAAATGAATTAATAAAAGAACATGGAAGATTAAATATTTAGACTAAAGACACTTTCATATGACTGCTGTCAGGGCTTCCCTGCATATCTCAACACAATCATAATGCACTGCTTTGACCACCACCGTATGTAAAGTCATGGAAGACGGAGTTTATGTTTAGGTAGGTAGCGGGAGGGTAATAAGAAAGTGTTCTCGGTAAACCGTGAGATTAGTGAAAGCAAATAAATGGTGACATGCATTTGAGTCAAGTTTTTTGTTTTTTTATTATTATTACCAAAAATTGTTTTGAAAAATGTTTTGGTTAACCCAGCTGCAGTGTTAGGGTTAAGAGACAACAGGTTTGTTAGTAATTATAAAATGAAAAAAAAAAAAAATGGGCAAGTGGTGTAATTAAATATTTACTGTTGAAAAGTTTAAGGTCAGTAAGATTTATTTTATTTTATTTATTTTATTATTTTATTTTTGAGAGATGAAATGCTTACCAAGGCAGCATTTATTTTATAAAAAATACAGTAAAAACAGTAATATTGTTAAATATTATTAAAATTAAAATAACTAAAGTGTAAAATAACTTTTTTTCAATTTTAATATCTTTTAAAATGTAATTTATTACTGTTATGCAAAGCTGAATGTTCAGCAGCCATTACTCCATTCTTCAATGTCACATGATCCTTCAGAAATTATTGATTTGGTGCTCAAGAAACATTTATTATTATTGTCAATGTTAAAAAGAATTTAAGAATTTTTTTCGTAATTATTTGATGAATAGAAACTTAAATAGGACAGCTTTTTTTAAATGTACTATCTATCTGTATGTATGTGTGTATATATATGTGTGTATGTATATATGTATGTATATAACAAAGGCTTTCTGTCATTTTTGCATCCTTACTGAATAAATGCATCCTTATTGAATAAAATTAATTTGTTTAAAAAAATCTATCTGACACTAAATTTTAATGGTTGGTTGTTGATTGATTGATTTTGCTTTTAATTTACTTACTGCCATAGGGTTTGTTTATAATAAAAAATTAAGTGGTATAATGAGATGTTTTAACAGTTCAGAGAGTTAAATATAGAGTTGCACACATAGTTAAATTTGACTTAAACTTTAAATATCGCAATGCACCATTTAACCTTTCAGGAACAATCTGTTTTGTAACTGTTTTGTTTCTTGCTCCAAAGAATTCATAGGAAAAGGCATTTGTAAAAGGCCTTCAAGTCCTTTTTGGTCTAGTTATTTTTCTCTGGATGTGTGTGCTTGAATATAAGCTATTTGATGTGCACCTGAACACCTGGGGCCTGTACCATGATGGTAGATGAACAAATTCAGAGTTATAGGATAAGTTTTGAGTTGACAAAACCAAACCACTCCAATCTGGATTTGTTGGTACCATGAAGCTGATCATCAACTTCTGTCAACCAGCTGATCCTGAGTTAATGGAGCGCGTGCACATGAATGTGTGACATCAGCGGTGAACAGCCAATCACACAGAGCAGGTGATTCACTTCTCATGAGAGCCGGCGAGAGATTCAAACTTTTTGAGTTAAGAGGGACAAAGAATATGAGGAATTTAAACACATTTCCACTGAAGTACTTGTCCATGAAAGAGGACAAATAAAGGAAATTATCTTGCTCTATCAGTGCAAAGTTAGTTTATATAGTTGATAATATATAGTGATAGAGACTCAAACATGTAAGGTCACATGTAGCCATTTTTGTGCGTTATCTATTGATTCTACTCACTTAATTATATTACATGATCTGTATATATTAATATTCATTTAAAATAAATGCTTTATAATAATTGTTCAACTAAAAGTGCTTGTGTGTAATGGAGTGATAATAATATAAATCATATTATAATTATATAAATCATATGTAAATTGTAATTATCATTAAAGCCAGACAATTTTTTATTATTATTATTATTTTAAGGTACTTCATGGTGACCTTTAATTTGTAGGAAGAGAAACTGGGGAGGACTTTTTGCGTCAGACATGTGTCACTTTGCTCACATTTGATTGGTCCAATTTCAGCTTGCGATCTCTCTAACTTCAGAACATTTACAGCCTCAGAGCAGGTTAGCTGTGCACTGTAAGTTTTTGTCTATGGCAATGGTAGAAGGCAAAAACCAAGCCACTTTCATGGTACCTAAAACTCCAGCAAACTAAACTGAAACTCACCTGGCTAGCCAGCTAAACCGGCTTCATGTTCCGAACATCCCTGGTTCCTTGGTTGTGGTGTAGGCTGCAGCCCGATTGTCGACGCCATCGACAATTAGTGATTATGAAAATACGTCGATTAGCATGGAATGCGTCGACGAGTCGCTTTACCTTAGCCACGCCCATTGCGCGAGCCTGCAGTTATCCCTACTTAAGACTGTTTTTCTGCCATGTTTAACATAAACAAGACTCTAGAGCAGAAGGTAAAAGCGCTAGTATGGCAATATCACTTCATAGGAGTTAAGCGTTCATAGAGCATTATTATTATACTTGATGTCAGCAACATATATAGAACTAACTTACGCTGACATTGTCAGGATTCACAACTGCATTCGACAGCTGCATTGAATGAGCTGCGGATCATACTGGGACATCGAAGCTGCCTAATCATGACGTGGTTTCATTCACCCACAGAGGCGAGGAGAAATGATTCGTGTTCATCTTAAGATCCACTGGAGCTCCGTCAGTGCCGTGGGCGCTATCGATCAGCATGAGCTCTTGGACGTGCTTGCAATCTCAGCTTCTCTGTACCGCTTAAGCATTTAAAGTCGTTGTTAGTTGTTTAACTGTGTGTTGGATTGGACAGAGCCTCGATGGGCCACCATTAAAACGGGCTGTGATAAAACTTCCCGGTGTTAAGGGACGCTCATTTTTGAATCTGTCGCTCTAGTGTCCTGAATCCAGTTGTGACTTCAGCTGTTCATTCATACAGATAGTGAATCAAGCAGATGTTTTAACTCTGACTGAATAAATAAAACATTTCAAGTCTCTCACCTGTAAGCAACTGCTGTCAGTCCTAAAATATAACTGTGAATGGAGCCATAATGAGCATTTCTATTGATTGTATCACTGCCCTTTCTTTCTTTCTTTCTTTCTTTCTTTCTTTCTTTTCTTTCTTTCTTTTTCTTTGTTGTTAGCCTATTTTCTTTGTTTGATTGTATTGCTTACTTTTTTCTTTCTTTTTTATTTTTATTAATTATTTAATGCTGTCATTTTTCTTTTTCTTATATTTATTTGTTATTTTCTTCATTTTATTTTTATTGTTTCTTTCTTTTTCTCTTAAACTATTTTTTTTTGTTATTTTTGTAAAGTATTAATTATGAGAAAAGCGTTGAATAAAATATTAAAATTAATAGCAGAAGTTACTGTTATTATTTATTGATAGTTTAACTGAAGAATTCATCAACTGATAAGAAAATAATAAATAGATTAATTGAAAAATAATCGATAGATTAGTCGACTAATCGAAAAAAATAATCGATAGATTAGTCGACAGTAAAAATAATCTTTAGCTGCAGCCCTATTGTGGTGTTCGTATGATTGTTTTGATTCGTACCTCTGAGCGAAACCATCCAAACACTGCAGTCCTTGCCGTTTTTCATCGGAAATGAGCACACTCTTTATTCATGCCTAGCCAGAGGGCCACACGGGCAGCTGGTGGTTATTTTGATGGCTGTCTCTAAATGAGATGCCTCTCCTTTCAGTTCTGCCCAACACACATTACATTCATCCTTTGCAGTATAAACTACTCAATGAGATTTAGTGATTTAGTGTGTGTGTGCGTGGGTGTTTTTGGGTCTGTAATTATGTTCGAACCCTCCAAGGAATCTGTTGAAAAGCCATTTTGTAAGCATTATCATTAAATATAGCTTACATCTTTGTGGTAATCAAGAAACACTTGTTAACCAAAAGACTGCGCTAACATTTGCATGATGGCTCCATCAAGGGCGCCTCTCCATGGAGAATGACTCGGTTGCGTCTCGATCAGCGATACATCACAAATATAACGAGATAATGGAGGTAGACGTGCTGGAAAGGAGGAAATATGATCGGTTTCTTCCACATTAACCTTGCGGTAATTGAGTTCTAATAATCTTAGGTATATGGGAGAGTAAATTGGAACGAAGCGTTCCATTTCTCAAGGTGTTTCCGACGCTTTCTCCATCCTGACCCGTAGACGGCTCTCCTGCCACGCTTGGCTTGGAGGTTCATTTGCAGCTGGAGGGAAGGGGACGGGGTAAATAGAAGAAAAGCGCTCTTGCGTCTCCTCCCCGCCTGTCCTCGGATCCGCTCCCTCCTTCCAAACTCCATCCTGCTCCAGCTGTCTCCGTCGCTGCCGTCTCTCCTGGGGGTGGAGGAAGTAACAGCGTGCCATCCCATCAGCCAATGGGAGCAGCTGGTTCATGGTGGGGGAAAAATGGAGCGTTGTGGAAACAGCTGCCTCAGACAGACAGCTGAGGAGCCTGATTGCTCCCCAAACAAATGTTTTGTTCCCAGCATGCAACCAGGTCCAAATCCCCACCCTGCCATGGACCAAGGGTTCATCGCCTGGTTTCGCTTCTTAGTATGAGTTTACTCAATCTTGTGTAGCCAGAGTTTTGTCTTTTAACAAAGTCCTATGCACCTTACAACTTATTCTGACCAGTAAATGCTAGCTTAGACAAGAAGAGATGGTCGGAGCGACCAAATACTTCCATTTAGGGCAAATTTAAGGCAATTTAATGCCGCTAATCTTCAGCTTCAGTTTAAAGGGATTGTTCACCAAAAGATGAAAATTACCTCATGATTTACTCACCCTCAAACCATCCTACATGTACATGACTTTCTTCTTTCAGATTAATTTAATCGGCATTATCAGTGGCGTAGTGTCTGGGTATGCAGGTGCATATGGGCCCGCCGAGCCGGGGGGAACTTTTAATTGAAACGAGAGAATGAATTTCCCTGCAATTTCCCTGAATTCCCCTTGTCCGACAGCTTAACAGAATTCTCAGCCCAAGTCCGACTAGAGCCCGTGTCTTTTTTCTCTCTCTCTCTTCCCCATTACACAGCTGCTATTGCAGCCATTAAAATAGTTCAGTTTTGGTTTTTAATAGCACAGTGGTAATATCTCTTTTCGTTTCTTTATTAAAGTGCCCATATTATGGGTTATGAAAGGTTCATATTTTGGTTTTGGGAGTCCCCAACAACAGGTTGGCATGCATGCAAAGTCAAAAAACTCTTTCATTTTTTTTTGTTTTTGTTTTTAAAGGAACGACCAATTAAGCGGCCAGCGGCAGACAGTGAGTTGAGCATGTTTGATCAGTTTAGCCTTCTCAAATCAACACGACGACTTGCCTAAAATAAAACCTATAGACATAAAACACTTCATGCATTTCACAGTATTAATTGAAACATTTAACCTAGATATATCCAACCGCGCATATCCAATCGTTTGTGCGGAGAGTGGAAGCTGAATCGTGCTTTGCAGGACATGAGAGGTGTCAGCGCGATAACTTTTTTTTTAAAATAACAGTGGAAGCTTAAAAATACGCCGTCATTTTTGCTCATAAAGGTATAAGAGTATACATCATTCAGAACTGCAAAAGGTCTACTTTTATTTGTGTGCACTCACAATATCAACAAAACCTTGTGCTTTTGTAAAATAAGGAAAACAAACGCTTTCTGATGCGCTTCTGTCGTCTCTGTCTTGAGCAGGAGCACCTCACAATGATGAACTGAAACTTGAATACTTGCCTTACCGACATGATAAATATATCTATATGCTTTAAATCACTATTTTAAAACAAAATAATTCAAATCGAAAACAAAAACTCTTCCGTTATGTAATCCGTAAAGATGTATTTCTCTCTAAAGGCATGTCCAACGAGGAGATGGCGAGTCAGGTTCGTGAAATTCATCTTTGCGACACTCACTCAGAAAACACTAGTTTATTAACAAATAAGTCAAATATTCCCTCACTATTTTTTACTTTTTTGTTTGTTTTTTATTTTGTTTGAATGTTTGTTTTTTGGGCCGCTGTGCCAAAATTGTGTTTGGATTCAGTAGCAGCAAATCACCTATGGCAGCATTTTAGTGCCACATTGAAAAATAACTAAAAAAATAAGATTAACATCATAATATTTTAAGAATAAAGTCAAAATTACAATAATAAAATCATGTTATATTGCGTGAAGTTAATGTGAAAATTGTTAATGTGAACATTTTTTGAAACTGTGATTGGTCGATTTCATGAGACATTCGTTTGTATTAAATTGTTCTGATTTTTTTCATGCATTCAAATATTCATGCATTCAATATATTTCGTGCTGCAAATATTAAAGGCGAATTATCTCACTACAAATTCTCAAATTTAAGAGTGTAAAACCACATTTGTTGTTTGTATTTTATCATAAAATTGACAGAAGGCTGAGATTTTGTAGTAACAAAGCACAAAGCTGCGATTATTAGGTGGTTTGCGTGCTACAAATAATGAATGGACTTGAAAACGTTAAATATTATTTCCAAGCATTTAGCCTATACCGTAGAACAGCTTCAATTCACAATTCACGTAACGTTATTTACTTCAGAAAAATCAACAATAGGGCCCAAGTTAAGTTAACTGAGTTGGACCCCATAATCTTTGGGGGGGCCCGTACAATTTTTTTTGCATATGGGCCCAGGGCTTACTTGCTACGCCACTGGGCATTATGTTAAATAATGCCCTGGCTCTTCCAAGCTTTATAATGGCAGTGAATGGTTCAAGATTTTGAAGCAAAATAAAGTGCATCCATCCATCATAAAAAGTGTTCCACACGGCTCCGTGGGTTTAATAAAGGCCTCTTGAAGTGAATTGATGCATTTGTGTAAAGCAAAATTTACATATTTCGATATAATCTCTAACTTCCGCTAACTGTCATATGTCAGCTCCGGTGAGAATATGCTAGTCTCGTGAGAACCGAGTTTTGTTTACAGCGAAGGAAACCCAGTCTCCTCTTGGCTTATATCAACATCCTCAGATATTTTTCTTTACAAATTTGTGACCGGTGTTTTGTTTTGCTCTCTGCTCTATGTTTCTGTGATTGTCACCTCTCACCGGAGCTTATGGTAATTTTCATTTTTAGGTGAACTATCCCTTTAAGGGCGTTTTAAGACCTGTAGATCTTTGACAGAGTCTTAAATTCTTAAAGTGGTCTTGCTTGTAGTCTCTCCCTTGAAATTCTGTTTAATATTGACTCGAGAAGGCATTAAGACCATAGAGTCAGAGAGTGGAGCAGAATTGTACTATTACCACTGCATTAATAATGTAGGCACAAAGATAAGCACCACTGTGAATGAAGAGCGAGGACGCTGGAGGGTCAGAATCCCGTTTCCTCCTCATCTTCTCTGGAGCAGCTCTGACCCCTGAGGTCCTCACAGACCACTAGATGCATCTCTCTTCCATCTCTTGGAGAGATTATCAAACTCTTATGGGCCACTCATTTTCCCGGCCTCTTGGTGAGATCTCATTCCATTTGAGAACAATCCAGAAAGCTTTGAATTGCAAAAGGTAGCCTCATTTGACTTTTGGTGATGCTTCAAAATTGACACTACAGTATTTATTTTCTTAATAAATGTTCCTGGTTTTATTGTGTGCAATTCATCAGTTTAACCAATTCCCATTGCATAAAATGTCCCACCCTACATTTTATCTGGTTGAATGTCCTGTTTCCTTCATGTATATCATGTCATGTTATGGATGTAAAATAGGTTTGGAATGCCTTTGGTTGACTTCAAAAGAACAAAGTTGTGTGAATCTTAAATCAAAATGTAGTTACTTTTTTCCACCTCAGTCAGAATCAGTAGTTTGTAGGAATACATATATTTACTATATTTTTTATGAACATTTGAAATTAACTTTTATTTTCAGTTTTATTTTTTTTTATTAATTTTATGTTTTTTTTGCCATTTTATTAGTTTTTTTTTTATTAAAGTACTATTTAGATTTAATTTCATTTTTATTTTGGTTTTTACTTTTTTATTTCTATTTTAATTTATTTCATCTTTATTTCAAGCAACAAAAATGTTTATATATATATATATATATATATATGTGTGTGTGTGTGTGTGTGTGTGTATGTGTGTGTGTGTATATATATATATATATATATATACACATATACACAGTGGGGGAAAAATTATTTGATCCCCTGCTGATTTTGTATGTTTGCCCACTGACAAAGAAATGATCAGTCTATAATTTTAATGGTAGGTTTATTTGAACAGTGAGAGCCAGAATAACAACAAAAAAAATCCAGAAAAACGCATTTCAAAAAAAGTTATAAACTGATTTGCATGTTAATGCAAACGTACAAAATCAGCAGGGGATCAAATATTTTTTCCCCACTGTATATAGTTTTATTTTTACAGAATCTAACAATAATAACCATCAACTTTTCTCTCCTGCTGACCTGATGAATAAAATTAAGACCCAAAGATCATCATTTGTTTCTGAATATTCAGTTTCAATCGTATTTCCATCACGTTATGCACGGAAATGTGTGAAGTTTCATGTTTTTAATAAACCTACAATTTTTAAACTTTTCCCTCTAAATTTATTCCATTTAAAAGATCACAACAAAGGAAACAAGACGTAGATGCCAAAATTAGGATTATATGTCTTTTGTTATTATAAATTCTTGATTATGCATGAAATTAATGAAAAACAAACAGTTCATATTGTGGGATTATAGACTAAAGCCCTGTTTGGATGGGACTAGTTTTCCCTCAGGTCAGGTGCATAAGTGTTTCATAGAATTTGTATGTATTTATTTATTTATTTTTTAATGCCATCCGAATCTGTTTTTTCACTCAGGCGTCCTCTGAGAAATTGAATCCTGCTGGATAGGACTATCTTTGATCATAGTATTTACTCTTCTCCTCATTTGTTGACCTTTGTTGGAAACCAATGAATCTACTTTTCTGATTGTGCTACACGATGCACTATCTTTCCAGATTTGAACCTCTTCCTAGATAAAATAATGGTTGGTGATTCAAGTGAGTCAATAAAGCATCTGATCATTGCACCAGCGGCATCAGGTATGATCTATATAATAAGTCACCTAAGTCTTATTTATTTCAGTGGGTTTCATGATTCTCGCATCAGACCCTTGTGCTTTGAATGGATGGGAGATGCAAATGTCAAAAGCAAAGCCATACCGTCATTGCAGCGGATGTTGAGCTGGTTTATCTGTTCAGTAAACTCATTCTCCTCTATCGTCTCTGTTCGTGGCACAGAAAGTGAGAAACGCCTCTTGAAGTTCTTCATCTTATTCATGTCGCTGGACCAGAAGTCCTGTGGAGGATGCAAGAACAGTGTGAGTTAATGTGTTGGTTATTTTATTTGAGAAGATGACATTTGTTTTGTTGTGCTCTCTGCATGAAAGCTGTCGTGATATTATTGGGCTCTCTTGTGTTTTTGTCTTTTAAAATCTAGCTGAAGAATCTGAGATTGAATGTTTACAACTTTTCAGAGAGATTTGCTTCTGTTCTGGCATTGTTTGCTGTTTTACGCTCTGTCAGAGCACCAAGTTTGGTGTTGTGTACACAAAAACGCCAATATAACAAGAAACAAAGGTTTCTCATTAAACTCCTCCAAGTAGAAATGATCTGAGCTGCTATCTGCATAGATTTTGTAGCTCTATATTCTTGCTTAAGGTCAGCTATTGACTCATTTGTGTCTGTTTTTTCTCCCCAAGGGAATTTTTGGAGAAAAATCTGAGACTTTATCATTCATGAGCTATAATAGAGCAACCTCTGAGCAATATGTTTTTCTCGGGGTAGATCTGTCAAAACAGATGTGTTCATGTCTGTCCAACTAGGGGTGTGCGATATTGACATAATTTCTCTGTGTTTGGAGGGATTTTGTCAATTACGATACTGTAAGTAAACAATATTTTTCTGAGTGTGTTTTTGTGCTGGTACTTTGGCTGGTTTAGACCTGTCATGGATAAAAATAT
>JAFVLL020006820.1:115000-135532 GCA_021397915.2 Tor tambroides
TTGGAGCAGGAGTAGTTTTCTCATAAAGTTTCTTGTTTTCTCTAATTATCAATTCCACATGTGTATGTGACCTAAAGGCCTCTGGTGAATGAAATTAGTAAACTCCATGGGCACCCTTTAGTATTATTAACGAATGTAGCATGAAATTCATTCATTATTATAATATAAGCTTCAAAAGGGCATGTTGTGCATACAGCCATGCACTCCTCATGGTGATATTTTTTCTGATCTGACACTCGAGTTAAAATTATAATGACACACGTGTCATATTAAAATCTAACTCTATTGTCTTTATAATCGCATTGTTTTTCCTTCCTCTCCTTCCAGCTGTTCAGTTACTCAATACGTAATTTTCCCACTGTTGTGTCGATCTCTGCTTACATTCCCAGAATGAGTCAATAGGTAGCGGTGACTCTTAATTTAGCTCTGCACTGTTAGCAAAGCAGAACACTGCAGTCTGATACGTATTGACCTCTGAATGAGTCTGTGGATGAACCAGTGAGGCACAGCTGTGCTGCCAAACCTCCACCAAAAAGCCCCTGCTGTCCTTGACTACCCCTCTCCATCTCCCGCCAGACGCCAAGATCAAAGATCGCATTAACATTGGTGAGACGTGCAAAGGCACTGAATGTTTAACCTCTCTGTCTGTGTGTGCTTGTTGTTTGCCACAAAAGGCAGATAAAAGTAGACTTTTCGTTTCTTGAAAATTTGAGTGCAAAAGTCACCACCATGTAGGGGTGTGCAATATTTAAAGTCTATGATAATATTCACTGACTCAATGTCACTGACTTTGCAAAAAATTGTTTTATAAGATATGATAATTATATCATGCCAGCAAGAGTGCCATTTTTCCAAATAGTAGAGTGTTTAGGCAAAAAACAAACAAACTGTCAGCGTGTTATAACATAGTTAATGTCCCTATATTTCAAATTATGAAAGCAAAAAAAAAAAAAAAAAAAATTCCTGTATGGGTAATCAGTCAAGTAATCACGCAAGAGTGTCATTTTCCCAAATATCGATTTTGGTACGTGAGCACGATCGCAGGTGTTGTATTGATTTTATACAACAGTTTAACAAACAAGAAGTTAAGAATGAGCGAATTACATTTTAGACACAATATTATCTGTTTTTTTGCCAACATAAACGGTTTCAAAAAAAGTCGGATCATAACGTTTGTGTGTCTTAGAGCAAAACTAAAATAAATCCATTTTGAATGAATCATTTGAGTCAATAATTCAATGATCCATTCATGAAGACAGTCACTTGCTTAGTTTCTAACTGAATCAGCCATTTTGAATGAATCGTTTGAATTAATGATTCAATGAATCACTCATTAAGATGGGGACTAACCAGCCAAAGTACCAGTAAAAAAACACACTCAGAAAAATAGTTTAATTTATAATATTGTTTAATATTGTTTAATTTATCGTAATCTGAAAAATCCCCCCAGAATGTAGAGAAGTCGTTTTTGTCAATATTTGTTGTCAACGATAATATTGGTGTGCTAGCTAACTAGCTAGAATGTCACTGATTTTGTGAAAAACAAAACGTTTTTTATAATTATATAAGATATGATATAGTTAAAGGTGCACCAAGTGATTTTTGCCAAATGATGTTGATATTTGAAAGCACCATAACAAACACGCCCATACCCCAAGAGGACCTCGCCCTTATTTTGAAATCTCCGCTCCACACATACTACACAACCATGGCAACAACGATCGCGGAAACAAGTGAAGATGACACACAGGCATATTCAAACAAAAGCCAACATAGATTAGATGTGTGAAACGAAGCAAAATCAACATTACTCGCCTATCAAAAAGAAACAACGCAACCTCGGCGTCTGATTCGAGCCCTTCCCGCTCCTTGAGTTCTCTCCACCGCTGGAAAGCTGCTCCGATATTTACGTGGGTCCTACCTCTTGCCTGATCGTAACCCTTCTTTTTAATGTTTTGTTTCTCTGATATTTTCCTCTTTTTTTTATGTGCCATCTCTCTCTATCTATAGTCAATCTGCTAATATCCGTCCTGTGCACTTAAATTGAGTGCTCTCTTCTCGCTTTCAGAAAAAGACACGCCCCTTTACTGCTGATTGGCTGCTGAGTGTGTTTTGGGACTCTGTGGTCAAAAGCGTTTTTCAAATATTGCTTAGTGCACCTTTAACTAAGTAATGAAAAAACATGGAGTTAATATTGAGTGAGTTACATTTTAAACATAACAATGCCTGTTTTTTTTTTCTATTTCGCAAATGAAAATAGTTCCAAATAAAGTTGGATCAGAACATTTGTGCATCTCAGAGCAGCATTGCAGTGTTTCCTTCCAAATTAATCTGTTTTTGGGTCAGTGATCTGAGTCAATGATTCAATACTCCATTCATAAAGACAGCCACTTGTTTTGTTTCTAAATGAATCAGTAGTTTTGAACAAATAATTTGAATGAATGATTCAATGAATCACTCATTAAAGCACTACCTACGGGTGGATTTAATGTATTAAAAAAACACTAAGCTAAATATTGTAATAAAAATATTGAGATATCATTTTTTGTCAGTATCACACACTTCTACCACCATGATGCTATATAGTGTCGCTCTGTGGTTGCTGAGTCTTTTTAAAGGAATAGTTAAATAGCCAGAAATGACTATTCTGTCATCATTTACTCACCCTGAAGTTGTTCCAAACATCTATAAATTTATTTCAGCTATTGAACACAAAAGAAGATGTTAACACTTTATTTTAGGGTCTCTTAACTAGTTGCTAATTAGCATGCATATTAATAGAATATTTGCCATTTATTAGTAGTAATTAAGCACATATTAATGCCTTATTCTACATGACCTTATTCTACATCCCTAATCCTACCCAATACCTAAATTTAACAACTACCTTACTAACTATTAATAAGCAGCAAATTAGGAGTTTATTGAGGGAAAAGTCATAGTTAATAGTTAAAAGTGTTCCCTATTCTAAAGTGTTACCAAGAAAATATTTAAATGTTGATAACCAAACAGATGATGGTAGCCATTTCCTTTCAGTGTATGGGAAAAAGTACTATGAAAGCCAATGGCTACTGTCAACTGTTTGATTTATTTTCGGCGACCATTGATAAAATCAAAATATGACCTTTTTTTGGATAAACTATCCCTTTAAGCCTCGGTGATATTCTGGTCTCTGATTTTTTTTTTTTTTTTTTTACCATCCGTCCGTCAAAGTTTAATATCGAGGCTTGAGCAGGAGTAATAAATTTCCCTTTATAAAATAGCACACAAACAAGACACTTTGATTAGATCCACCTTTTCTCTCCTCTTTCACTCTTTCTTTCCAGAGCAGCTTAATTGCTCATTGCCAGGAATGCATTCCAAATCAGGATGCGCCCCATTTGTCTTCTTTACAGACTACAGATCTGGCTTTGCACGGACCAGAGAGCACACACTGGCACATTGTGCACCCGGCCAAAAGGCAAATATCCATGCAGGTCTCATTCACGACCCCGCATACAAAGCGAAAAGTGCAACCAGAATCCCTGCATGGCAAAACACACTGAAAAACAAACCCTAATTTAGTTTTCCACAGACTCCGTAGACTGGACACTCTGCGGGGTACGGCGGTTTTGATTGGGAACACGACTTCCCACATGAAAAGATGTGAGAAAATAATGAGAAGATTCTGATCTCTCTGACAGAGTTTGGCGGCTCCGTTCTGGCTCGCCATCATCAAATGGCATCTGCTCTCATTCTCGTGCCAGATCAACTTGGCCCTCGGCTCTGAGCGGGAAAACCCATCGTTTGGCAGCGGGACGCCCTTGATGGTGCAACAGTGATGTCTCAAGCTGCTTTCTCTACGGTTGCGTGTCAGAAGAATTTGCCTTTTCTGCTTTCGTCCAAACTAGAGCGAAAACATAAAGGCTTTTTTTTTTTTTTTTTGACTCATCTGCCTATTAGATTCCCACTCATGGCCGCGAGTGACAATCACATGGCGTTTGATTTTGGGTTTGACCCTTTTTTGTTTCCCCAAAGAATCGTCCAGCCGCAAGGTCATCGTCATGCGGTTATTGTTCAAAGAATGGAGCTCAAATCTAGTTGGGAGTCTGGTTATTGAATGCATTATGAAACTTTTCAAGCATTTGCACGCCCTGCAGAGATCGTTTGCGACATTAAAAATGATGGTTTTTCTCCCATCTGGCTTTGCTACTGCAATTACAGTACTGGCATTACCGCACAGATGTCTGTCCACCAAGTCCATTTATTGAACAATGAGAAAACAACATGACATTTGCCTCTGGCGAACACGGCTAAGCCCTCCAGCGGAGCGGCGTCAGTGCATTGTGGAGGCTGAGTACCGAGGTACAGGGAGGGAAATCTTTTCACCTACACTTTAATTGATGCTTAGGCGCCCGTGGATTTGGTTCATTCAATACTGCGGCTGATCAAATGCTAGTTTTTGTCCAGGGAGAGAGCATGCAGAGACGGAGACCTCGGTGGTGTTGAATAGTGTTGTGATTTGATTGGAAGGTGAAAAAGGATATCCTCGTCTCATGCACAAAGAAATGACAGCTTGTTGCTTGTAATTGTACAGAGGAAATGTCACTGGTAATCAGCAGTACCACTGAAGTTTTTGTCATTTTCAGCTTTTTGTGAAATACCAGGGTTTTGATTTGGAAAATTATATATATATATAATATATATATATATATGTATATTAGGATATTTCCTCAGGTTTCTTCCTCTGTTTCATTGTTGTTATTGATTTTGGCATGTTCACTGGCTGGTTTGTAAGGCACTTTCTCACAAATGTGGAGAAACTTTGTGCCTATGCCAAAATATTTATTATTTTTTTAATATGCAATGTTTATTTTGTGTTTATTTTGATGGTTGTGTCTTACGTCTTACATTTTTTTTCACAATATATATGCACCATATTGGTTATTGGGTAATATAAGTTTTTTAGTTTATTGATTTAATTCTTGGTTTAATTTAAATGTATATTGGTTGATATACAATAAAGTTGCATGCTCATTTCTGATTTACATTTAGATATACCATTAGCTCTCACTAAAATTTAATCTGAAATTAAATAAACTAAAATTAGTGACAATAATAGTTTAATAATCAAAAGTTAAAATTAATAATCAATAATAATAAACACTTTTATTAAGTATTATTCTATGATTCCTAAATTCACTTGTAATTTAATTGAATTTACTTTTACACAAAATAGCATTGAATTTTAGATCAGGGATTTGTTGGTTGACAGCCATAACATCACAATATTTAATAGCTTTTCTGATATCAGTAATCCCCCTTTTTTAATTAAATAACATGCACTGATGAATTGTGCACTAGAAGAACAGCGGGAAAAAAGTAAATAGGCTTTTGATGTCATGTGGGATCACTTCAAATAGAAAGAAAAACAATGTGATTCATGCATTTGAAATATTTGAAGATTTGCTCTGCACTTATTGCAGCTTTTCTAGAAAACAACTCATCCAGAAACAGTCATCATATTTTGTACGAACCCTTGACGCTCTCAATATGTGTCTGTAAAAAGATGACCTAGATCCTGTCAGACGCCCAGGGGATCGACTGAGTCATTCATCTAGAAGTGCATTCCTGTAATGTCATCTCAGGAGGAATAAAGGTGCTACTCCACTAAGAGGAAAAATCCAGGAATCCGGTGTTCAGTGTGTCCAGAGTCACTTGTATTGGCTTTTATTTTCCCAAACCGTGGAGATGATTTGCTGAGACATAGGTATTCAAAGTTGTAAAACCATTCAGGCCTGAAAGTGTGGGGCTGTTTTTAAAGTCGATAATGAAAGGCAACAGATAATGACATGTTTTACCTCCAGATTTGCCAATATTCAGAGTAAAATGAGAGAAAACGATGGCAGTTTGGAGCAGACGTGTAATTTAGCCTTGCTGTCGTTTGAGTTAAATCAGTGAAGGGAGGAATGACTAACTAGAGGAAACACAGATCGCTCTCTTTCTCCTTATTGCTCTGTTTCAGTGCTAGTTTTGGGGAAGTCGTGAGGACACAGTGGAAGTGGAATAAACAGGACCGGTCGGGGGTCTAGACAGATTATTGAGGACAAGAGTCCCCTTCGCCACACTCGTCAGAGCAATAAAGGGTGTTTTACTTTTGTTCTGCCATTGTAATGAATCATGATCTCTCACAGAGCTGTGGATAGTTTCTCTGTATTAAAAAAACAATAATGTCTCAGTCTCAGTGGCCTCGTGGGTAGACACATGAGTCTGGAAATGGCCAGAGGAGAATTTGATTAGCTCAGGGTACATCATTTTCTCAGATAAGGATCTTTGTAACAGTTCTTTCTCCTAAAATTAACATATATGAACGATTCAATAGCTGATGTACATTAAGATTATTCAACTGCAAAATGAATGTGGATAGCAGATCGAATTGTTTAGTCTTAGAAGAACTTGACTTTAGATATTGAGAGTTCAGATTGCAACCCTATCAAATCTAAGATATTAAAGATATTACTGAGAACAGTTTCTCACAAATGAGACCATTGTTGACAGAGTACAAAAGCAATAAACAAAAGTCATTGATTTATATTTGAGAAATTTTAGTTTCCATATTGAGTCTTGTTTTATTTTATATTTTAGAAGAATTTAAGTTTTTGCTTTAATTTTGAACCTCTTCTTCTTATTATTATTATTACTGAAGGATTCAAGCTTTGATATTAGGCTTTGATATTATTGTTTGGTTCGGTTTGTTTTGTTTTGTTTTGTTTTGATTTGATTTGATTTTGTTTTGTTTTGTTTTATTAAAAAAGTACTTTCATATTGAACATGCTTTTTTGAGGAATTTTAGAAGTTTTTGCTTTCATAATGAACCTATTTTATTATTATTATTATATTTTTGGAAGGAATTGATCTTTGATTTTTTGTTTTATTTAAAAAGTATTTTCTTTCATATTTAACATCCCATTTTATTTTTGTGAAGAATTTAAGCAGTATCTGCTTTCAGGTTGACCGTCCCATTTTATTTTTTATTTTATGAAGAATTAGACGTGATTTATTTGTTTTCATACCAAGCCTGTTGTTGCTGTCTAGGAGAAGCAAGTGAGATATTGAAAAGATGTCATTTATGATTAGTCTTTCCCATGGGTGATCCAAAGATAATTTAGTACATTTACAACTGATGCATTTGACGCCAGCTTCTATCTAATCTAACATATTAAATTAGCCTACCTGTCCGTCAGAAGATTCATGTCCATCATCTAAAGATGGTTTGCCTCTGCAGTAATGCTTTAATGGCTGCATCAGGAGGTAACCTAGATTTTCAATTCTGACTCAAACCCAAAGCACGTAAAGACAGGCCGAGCTCAGTCCTGCGGTCAGATTAGTTTACGCCTCAGTGACAGGAGCGCTCGTTCAAATGCATGCTTCAGTGCCATTTTACAACTCACAATATGCCAACACAGCGTCGCCCTTGTTTTTCAGAATGGCATCGCTACAAGCAGTTACACTGGATTCCTCCTGGAAAACATCCTTCTATCTCTACAAAGCCTGTTCTTTTAGGAAGGCAAAGAGAAAAGAGAAGCACTTTGCTTTGTCTGTTTAATTGTTTGTTCTCAGAGCTACAGGATGTGAATAAAATATTTGAAATCTAGATTTGCTATGGACAGGAAAGTTTTATTTTCAGCAATTTGTGATTTTATGATATTGATTTGGTGAGGAGATGTTAGTACATTTTGATTCTCAAACAAATGAATCTTATGACCTGGTTCTTTTTAATGAATCAGTCTCAAACTTACAAGTATCTTCATTTGAATTGGTCTAACAACTGATTCCATAACTGAACTGAAAGTCATTTTTGGTCATATCTGATTTGATATGTTTGTTTGACAGGTTTAATTACCATTACTAAAATTTCCAAATTCCATATTGAAACTATTTTATTTTATTTTATTTTATTTTATTTTGGAAGAAATCAAATAAAACTGTATTTTATTTGGAAGAATTTAAGTATTATTTGCTTCCGTGTTGAACCTCGTATTTTAGCATTTAAAAAAAAAAAGATATATAATAACTGAAATAGTGTTAATATACTAAAATCCTTTTTATACCTTCGACAAACAGATTAAAAACATAAAATATTGCAACATTAATTAAATAGCATTAGATGTAAACCCTAATAAATATAATTGACCAGCTAAGAAACTTTTTGAAATAAAATTTTTATTTATTAAAAATAAAATGTCAGCTGTCATACAGTGAATGTCAATTTATGTTTTTTCACTGTAAATTATAAGATGACTTGTTCTTTTGCACTTCCAAAAACTACATTTAACTATATTTTGCTGTAAAATTAGATGAAACGTCTCCTTAGATCTATTACAGTTTTTTGATGTAAAAAAATAAGGGAACATTAACTAATCAGCAGGTTTTACTGTAGCTATTTTATTGTTAAAATTAGAATTATTTCTGACAGTGTATACTTGTATTGTAGGGTTGAATTTAAAGGAGAACTTTGCTTTTGAACAACCACTTATATTGAGAGATTCTATTATTTGACATCTTAAATTCATTTGGTTTCTTTTTGGGCGCCAGTGGCTCTCCAGTCATTTTATTATCTGGAGCCAGTGGTTGATTGAATGCACTGTACCTGACCTCGTACAGCGACCCGTCCGGTCCTGGCGGTTGCGAAATTGAGACGTCCCCCTTAAGACGGATGGCGATACCTCACACGTGTATCGCCCCGATACAATATTCCTGCCTGTCAAGCTGAAAATTGTACAACTAAACTAAGACAAATGGCTTCCATGGACACGAAGACAGCTTAATATTGGGCAAAGCTGAAAATGGCATGACAGGAAGGGCCATTTGTCATTGCCTTTGGCTTTGTGGCATGTGTGGACGTAGATAAAGATACATATTACTTTGACGGCCACATTAGACTGGAAAGGAGCGAGCTGTGAATGATGCATTAGTAATGTTGTTAGTGCCGGTGTCATATAATTTTCCTTCATTTGCTCGTACACGAGTAAACCATTGACGTTTACTCATAAACCTGGGGGAGGGAGTGATTATATATTTTTAGAAAGCCTACCAGCAATAAATGCCTGCCGTTCCCCGTCCCATTTAGACGAAGCAATAAAGACGACCTTTTGTTTTCACTGTATGCATCGCTATGACCAGCGCCAAAGATGTCTTGTTTGACTACAAGAAGCTCTTTCTTTAGTTATGTAGATGCACGAAGCAAAAAAACTGTTCGGGCGTCAAGCTAAAACAATGGCTCTAGTGTTTGTCTTATTTAAAAAAGCCATAACAAAACACAACCGCCAACTATCAGTTAAATGTGTTTAGTAATTGTGCTAGTGTTCCTTCAGCTGGCTCACAGTTACGTGAAAAGAAACGAAGCCTGGCGAGAACGAGCAAACTGTGATTTTTATCCAGACTTCATGGTCATCTTGTTGCTCTTTAGATGTGTTGGGTTTGTTCCCTCCTGCTGTGACGATTGCTAGCAGCTTCTAGCTGTTATCAAAATCTTTAGCGATCTGTAAATATAGCATTTTGCTTTTGTTCGATATGAAGTCAATATGTTGCCCTTTTAATGAGTAAAACTCGATTAGCTTGAAATGTTGGGCAACATTCTTGTGGAGACCTTCCTTTATTTACTGCAAACAGCAGGCTAGCTACTGTAAACATTACTGGGAACGAGCCCGGATGAGGCTTTTGCTAAGCTATCTCTCTCTTACTACTATGATTTAACCTGTATTTTTGATTGCTTTATGTTCAGTGGTTGCTCTTTCATAGCTCAGGAGACTTAATAGGGTTTTGGGTGAGGTTTTTGCATCTGCGGTTCTCCTCAAATGTCTTTTTATGGTAATACTTTGATTTTTTTAATATTATATTATATTATGTTATATCATATTATATAATTTTTTTGGATTAAGATCATTTTATTTTGGAAGATTTTAAAGAGAGTTTACACTGAGGTCATTGATTTAATTTCAGACTTCTGAAACTAGGAGATATGTGATTACAATATTATATTATGTTATATTATATTTGTGGATTAAGATGACTGTGTCTTGGAAAAATGTAATAGGTTAATTAGATTTTTGTTATATTGAGACATCACACACTTTTAAAACTATAGGAGACGTGATTATTGTCTAATATATTTTATTATTAATATATTAATTAAAAAATATATATAATATTATAATAACATAATCATATTTTATATTATTATTATTATTATATTTTATTATACTATATTATATTCATTATATAAATTTTTTGGATTAAAGAAATTTTGTGTCGCAAAATTTTGATGAGATATGTTTGAGTTCATGTTAAATGACTTTCGACTTCTGAAACTATTAGAGGCATGCAAATGCTGTATATTATACAAGTTATATACTCTATATTTATTTGTCCATGACAGGCTTACTAGCTCAAAAACACACTTTGCAAACCAATGAATGGGGGGGGGGACGTTTATCTAGTTTTCTCGTTAATTATATTGTTTTGTATGGTTAATATTAAAGTTGTCTCGCGTAGCCAGACCTTCAGACTGACGGCAGAAGGTCTGGGAACCTTGGCTGCTTTGAATAAAGCAACCAATCACGTTTCGTTTTGTGCAGCGTCATGCTTAGGGGCGTGAAAATGTCCCCACGGTAACTATGCCGCAAACTTAAAAACATATTTCATATACTTTTGAAAATCCAGCTTGTAGGCTAATTGATGCTGATAAGCAATCATTGTCACAGTTGTAAACATGACAGCTTTCTTCCTCCATGTGGGGGTTTGGCGCCAAGGCATCTTTGTTTTGAGGTGGAACGTTAAAGAACACGACATGCATCTCCTGGAAATCCTGCAGAATTCAGCCAATCAGATGACAACAATTTTCGAACTCCTGAAGTGTTTCCAATTTTGTGTGTGATATGCATTACACGTTCGGCCAACGGTTCGTGGGCATGACGTCTGAGGCTGAGATTAATATTAGCATAATTGTTAGCAAACTAAACAAAACAAACGGTAATTCAGTCTGCACGAGGGGATATTTTCTCTGATCTGTCCCTCGACCTAAAATGAGTTTGACACCCCTGCTCTAATTTGTGATTTTTCTTTTCTATATGACCGCAACTAAAAACGAGTCTGTCCTTGACAGAGTCTGTATAAGCAACAGCACAGAAAATAAAGGTATACAGCTAAATGACTAGCCACCTGTGAAATAAGGTTTTCTGTGCAGGATTTAACACGTCAGTATGTACTGTGCTGAAGGAACTGGTCCCATGCTGGTTTGCTAGAGGCTGCACAGAAGTTATGACCCATAAATGACCTCAACAAGCGATGATTTATAGAAATAAGTGTGTTGACAGACTAACCACCTCAGAGCTGCTGGGTGACTAGTTCTGTTTGCACTGTGGGTGGCACATCCTCACCCTGATATTCACTGAGATAAGACTGATCTGAGAACAGTTTGTTTTTCTTTAAAATGCCAAAATGAAAGGATTGAACAGGGGAAGTTGGCCGTAGATGACCACAAACAGACACATGCGACACATGGGGGACTTTACAGTGACTAACTTGTAGTGTTTGTCTATTATTATAGGTCTTATGCATCACCCCTCTGTGATATGAGTCATCCCACAATCCAGCGGTCACTTTAAATAACTTTACTTGCCTTCAGATGCAAAGAAATTGGGTCATTATTAAAATCATATACAGTATAAAATGTAAAGCCTTGTCAAAACTACGGGTTCAAAGATGTGGGATATGATCAAGTTCCATGAAAGCTGAAGCCAAATCTTGATTAACAATTTGTCTAAGCTAGGCTAAACCTTTGTGACTAGCTGTTCACCATGTGTCAAACACTGAGCAATCTAGATGAATGTCTTTTTGTGAGTGCTGCTTAATGCTCTTAATGCTAAGCTGTTCGGAGTAGTTGTAATTGCAAGGCTGTTCTGAGTGTTTTTTTTGTTGTTGTTTGTGTGTTGCTATGCAGTTGCTAGGCTGTTCAGAGTGTATTTGTGTTGCTATGCAGCTGATCTGAGTGTTTTTGTGTTGCTACGCAGTTACTAGGCTGTTCAGTGTTGTTTATGTTGCTGTGCAGTTGCTGTTCTGAGTTTTTGTGTTGTTATGCAGTTGCTAGACTGTTCTGAGTGTTTTTTTGTGTTGCTATGCAGTTGCTATGCTGTTCTGAGTCTTTTGTGTTGCTATGCAGTTGCTAGGCTGTTCTGAGTGTTTTTTGTGTTGCTATGCAGTTGCTAGGCTGTTCTGAGTGTTTTTTTGTGTTGCTATGCAGTTGCTAGGCTGTTCTGAGTGTTTTTTGTGTTGCTATGCAGTTGCTAGGCTGTTGCTAGGCTGTTCGAAGTGGTTTTTAGTCTGTTGCTGAGCAGTTGTTAGGATATTTTAAATGGTTCTAGGCTTTTCTGAGTGTTTTGTGTGTGTGTTTCTATACCGCTTCTTCAGTTTTGATGTTTATTGCGTTGCTGTGCAGTTTCTAGGGTATCCTTCCTGGTTTGAGTGCATTAAGTACATTTTTTGTCTCTTTTGTTATTGTGAAGGTATTAAGGTGTTTTGGATGGTTTTTAGTGTGTTGCTAGACAGTTGCTGGGGTGGTTAGATGTTGTTGTTTTTATTTTCAATGTTTGACTTGGCAAATGCCATTTAATACTGTAAGTCTATTTATCCGATCATTTCTTTTATTTGAAGAATGGTTGCGTTTGTTCTGCAACAATAGCAGCTCTGACAATCTACAGACAGGCATGTTAAGCTTATGTATGCATATAGCCGGAGATAAAATACACAGCACACAATAAATTACGTTTGCCCATAGTAATTAAAATACACTGAACGCACAACCTTTGTCTCTCTGTGCCATATGCCGTGTAATAAAGAACTGTTAAATTATGAGGGTCTAATTATTTGTCTAGTTAGCAGGCCATTAATCTCCTGTAATCACTCACAGATTTATAGTGATGTCATCAGCGCTCTGAAACCACGCTCGATCAATAAGCACTCAGTCCTATAAGTTATTTCTAGTAAATCAATAAGTGCCCTATAGAGACTTTAAACAGCAAAATTAGTCTGTGCAGATCAATAGTGTATCTGTCTTTTTCTCTCGCTCTTTCTCTCAGTGACTATTCAGGGTGCAAGTTATAAAGAGGGAGAGGGTTGAAACTCCCAAAATAAGGCAAAACAGAAGGTTTTGTATATTTTGACTTTTCAATCTGCAGCTGTTAAGATCAGTCGATTTTTTAGCATTTTATCATTTTTATATATTTTTAAATAATATTTACAAGTATAGTATCAAAATGATCACTGATTATCTATCTAGTTGTGCTTGGTGCACCGAAATACAACAAACTTAAAATTAAAAGCTCCACCCTGAAAGTCGTTATATAATTTTCACATGGCCTGTATTACTACAATAGAGCACATGCCTCTCTGTGAATGTAATTAGCTGAATATTAATTACTCATTATTTCAATTGCACATGACTTTAAGTACTTAAGCTAACATACACATATCAACATGCAATTTGCTGATTAGGGCAAACAAGGGGTGGGTACTGTGAGGATACGTACCACATGGTATTTAGAGTTTAGATGCTTATGTTTGGTCTTTGAGCAAAATTGCACCTTACCATATTAATATAGAAATGTATATGTGCTCACAAGCACTATTTGTGCAACAGTATTTAACAATGGCTCATTCAATCAGAAACAGAGCAATACATCCGTTGCAAACTCGTGAAAGTTTCGGACATAAGTTGCGTAAGTTCATTGACGACATCCAGCATTTTGTTTTGTGCGATGAATCCGTCGGTGGTGTGAACGTTACTGAGAAGCGCTCGCTAGCGGTGTGAACAGAGGTTATTCGTTCACAGGACCGTGAGCACTGATGCCATTGAGGCGAGAGATAGCGACAGGGCAGATGGTGAAGAGGTTGAACAGAGAGCTGTGTGCCGCCCCGGGCCTGTACCCTGGTGTCCATGTTGGGTCGACCTCATTCTCATCTTCCTGTCACCATTAAAGCACAGCAGCTCTTTTGACTAACAAGAACCATGCACAATACAGGGCGGCGTTTGTGCATATTCATTCTCCCCATGTGTTATTTCTATCTAGACAGGGAATTTTGTGTCATTTCCATTTCAAAGCTGGAGAAGAAAGGCAAAGAGCATTTCTTTATAATCACAGGGCTCTGAAATTGTATCCCAGCTTGAATACAAACAACGGGGAAATTCGTGAAGGAGCTTTTGTTGTCTCTCGATACTTTGCTCCCTTACACTGAGCCAGTAACATCACCGGATCCAAGCACATGATATATGATATGTTTTGCTTAGGACATTTTTGCGCGTCACTGCAGCCGTCACTATATGCCAGGCACCATTTATCTCTAACGAGCAATAAAACCTCTCATTTGATGCTGCTCTCCTTGGCCCAACTGCACAATTATCTTCAGTTGCCTTCTCGAAGTACGGCTTCACAGCCGAGGAAGGAAATTAACTGAGTTAGAAGACCAACAAACCTCAATTGCTCCTCCTGAATACACAATTTAGCTTTGAGAGAAAATGCTGGCTGTCTCGACTGAGGTGATAATATCTGTCATATTCTCATCCTAAGGAACTCATAAACGTACATAATGCCGTTGTCTTCACCACATCTCAGGTTTGTTCTCATATTCTCTCTGTCTATTAAATGAAGGTTATCTTCCACATGTGGAATAAAGTTTGTGGAGCAAATTATGAGGAGACTGACTGGTCAGCATGAGTAACTAATAAAAATAACCATTTCTATTATTGCTTCCACTGGTTTTCCAATTATAGCAAGGAACACACACATATAAACACCTCTTTATATCTCAATTGTTTTGTTTTAGATGAAGTAGAGACTTCTGCTATTGATTTTTTTTTTCTCCATTGCACTCATGTGACCATTGAGTTGTGTTCAAACTGTGCTCGAAACGTAACGGTCAATGTCTCGGTAACACTTTAGTATAGGGACCAATTCTCACTATTAACTAGTTGCTTATTAGCATGCCTATTTATTACTTATACAGCATGACCATATTCTACATCCCTAATCAAACTCAATACCTAAACTTACCTTACTAACTATTAATAAGCAGCTAATTAGCAGTTTATTGAGGCAAAAGTTGTAATTAATGGTTTGTTGATGGCAAGAATTGGACCTTAAAAAAAAGGGACCATAAACTCAAATGTTTCTCATTCAGTTCTGCAAAGACCTATATAACATTGTGCTCTTATGCATCAAAAATCATTATATTTGTGAATTTTATTTCAAATTGAATTTCTCCACAAGCATTTTAGAGATAGAGTTGCTACTTAATGCATATACTGTGGATTTCTCATGAGCAACATGTAGCCAGTCCCGAAGTTGTTTTAACATTTTATTAAAAGTAACCTTCCCTCAAGCAAACATAAAGATGATTTGCATCTTTCCACATGCCCTCACTGGATCATGATCACATGAGCTTTTCAAAACCTTCTACTCTGAAAAGTTGCGCAAGTTGCTTGTGAATTCATGCTTTCTCTGTTGACTCTTTCAAACAGCACAACTTTTACTCGCTTGTTCTGTGGGAAACCATCACATGCTGTTGCTTTCAAGATCCAGAAACCAAAACACTTATCGGCAGACAACTTTTTACTCTTACAAAGACCCCAAAATGGCCTTGATAGGCTTTGTTTTTAAGAGTGCGGCCACAGCCAGTGGGCTGTTTGACTTCAAGATGCATGACTCGTTTATTAATAGCTCTTTTATGCACTAATGAGCCACTGCCAGCCGCCTAGTGTGCCTTCACACTGGTCCTGCTTCACACTAATGTTATTGACCGACTCTATTTGTGCCTTCGAGTGGTGTGCCTACTGTCAGATAGGCTGCAATAAGCAGGCGTGTTATGTAAACATTGCAATGTGTCACTTTAAAGGACGCTCTCCGCAAACGTATAGTCCCGGCCGTGAATCATGTGTGCATCAAAGCCCACGCCGCCGAACACGCGTGACCCCAAAGCTGCATATATTGCGTCAGCATGTGGGTTTAGAAAGATGAGCGAAACCTGAATGGAAAGAGCCTTTATGGCATTATTCCACTGCTACATGTAGATGTACACGGTTTCAGCTTCTAAATAACACGGTCAACATCATCTCAAGCATGTCATAAAGTCAGTTCACAACAGTTCATGTCACAACACAGACACGGTTGCATACTCACAGGAGTGGCTGGAGTCTGCAGGAGGCAAACAGTAGACCGTCTCTACTCTACTCTTCCTTCAGTGTGAAAGGGAGGAGAAAGAGGAGGAGGAGGGCGGCCTCCAGATCTGGAGGCAGTCAGAGCACCGCCAGACAGATAATCCAAAACTGGAGGTGTCTTATTTAGTCTGCAGCACGCATTGCACGCGTGCATGCAGTAGAGAGAGGCACAGGCGTTTGTCTCGCGTCCCTCTCTGCGCTCCCTCCGACTTCTGCTCATGAGAGAGCCTTCTGACAGGAGGAGATGCGGGAAAGCATAACAGAAAATAAATAAAAAAATAAACACATACAGGAAGCAAATGTGTCTCTCTGAAGGATTTTATAATCATGCTGGGTCTCCACCCCCACTTGGCTGTCTCTCCTCCCCTATTGTTATAGCAACGGCCAATCAGAGCGCTTCATCACACAAGCCCTCTCTGCCTGCCGAGAGACTGTGATTCTTTCACACCGGAGCTTGTTCAATATGGCTGTGGACCAATAGTGTGTGTGTTGTGGATGCTGTTAATTAGCTGATCTGTCTAGTCTAGTGGAAGGTTAAACTGCGTTTCACTGTACTAAGCTGTCAAACCTTTTGTGTGTTTTTTCTGCTTTGTGGTTTACCATCTTCACACGACCCACGGTTATTAGCGTGTGCTTCTAAGAGAGATATCAAACACGTCTGCGTAGACTAATTAGGGAACAGCTTTGAGAAAGTGCTGGTTTTCACTGGCTAGTCAGTTGTTGGTTTGGTTTTAATAAAGAAATGCACTGTTAAAAACTTCATTAGAGGTTATTATGTGCTGATAAGTGTTCTTAATGAGTGTTGTTGTCTTGTTTTACAGTTTAACTTTCTAAAAACTCTCTAAAATGAGATCATTTACTTGAAGCAACGCTGTATAATGACATACTAATATATTATTTTATCTTGAATATAATATATTTACTGCACTCATAGATTTTTGGACTTCTTGTTCATACTTTAAAAAAGTTTACAAATCTGACAATACAGTACAAAAACACTAGTGTTAAAGATACATTCTCTGAAAACAAGTCACTATATCTTAAACAGTGTTGCTTCTCAAGAAATTTGATATTTTTTAAGGAATTTTTGATATTTTGCTTAGATTTTGGGTTTGTTTTTCCATCTAAATAATAAAAAATAATACATTTTAATTAAATTATATATAATATTATTATTATTATTATTATGCACTTATCAACCAATAATTATTTGGAACTTGTGGGATGCAAATAAAAACTTAACATTATTCATAACAAACAATGATTCATAACAAATTAATAAATCACTTTATATAACAATTAAGTAAAAGTATGTGGTGTGAAAAGTATGTATGCATGTATGTATAAAAGTATGTGTGTGTGTGTGTGTGTGTGTGTGTGTGTTTGTGTGTATGTGTGTGTGTGTAAATTATAGATATATATTTGTTCTATTGTTTAAAACTTATATATATATATATATATATATATATATATACACACACATTTTTAAACAGTTTTGTTATATTTCATATATATAAACTAAAACTGAAATATAAATAAAAAATAAAATTCTCCACACACATAGCATTTAATTTTTTTATTTCAGTTTAAGTACTAGTTTTAATACTTTTTTCATCCAGTATTTATATTTTATGTATAAATGTAACAATTTTTGGAGCTGTGTGGACACTGTATGCTGTACTCTGTTGTTGTGTTTCATCAAAGCAAGGGAGTCAAACCGGTTTGGAAGAACATGAGGGTGAGTAAATGATGACAATTTCTGAACTATTCATACGGTTTAATTCTGTTCCTTTAAAACACCGAGGGGTGTTAAAATGCAGCCACAAATTGACAAAATCCCTGTTAGATGTTGTGCATCTCACAGCGGTAAGACAGTCAAAGCTCCTTTTGATTAAGCAAGCTCAGATGTTCAAACAACTTTCAGCTCGATTTCAAACACGAGGTTTGCTGATGTTTGTGTATCCGTGTGTGTCTTTACCCGTTGTATACGTAGTGCACTACATATAGATGAAGATCTCAGAGCCAATGACCCGGACAGCAGTAGAACGAGTACTACTCAGCAAAAATTAGGCATCCCAATGAGGTTTTCACACCTGGATTGGAAAAAGTAATTTCACTGAAATGAGGTTCAGAGAACCATGGGTACGGCAGAAATCGAGGGTTGTGCTCCTTTCACACATTTTCTTCTGAAGCATGTCAGCAGATTTGATTTTTTATGTTAGAAAGTCAATAATTGAGAGACCACGACTAAAGTTACTGGTACAAAAAAGAGAGACTTTTCTTTACTTTCTTAGTATACTGTATGTTCTGAACACAATTATTTTTAATGAAACGGTGGCTTTCAGTATAAGGGATCATGTGCAGTTAGATGATCATTATCGCAAAATAAACCCTCAACCCTGATGGGAAGTGGAGCATAAATAATGAAGACCTTAATTAACTAACTAACTAACTAACTCGTAACCTTTTGTTTAATTGCACTCAAAAATATTGTCTACTATCTGCTGTTATGCACTTCCTCTGAAGTTGTTAAAGTTTGGTCTAGTAGCATGTCTGAGATTGTTTTCTATCTTGGATGAATCAGTTCTGCTTGTATTCTTCTCATTTGTAAGTCAGTTTGGATAAAACCTTCTGCTATATGAATAAATATAAATGTAAATGATGTTTTTTATGGCCCTATGTTACTTAGCAGTTCAAGTGAAGTTTAACTGATAACATTTGTGTAAACATTTAAAGCTACATTAAAATAGAAGTAATTCAACTATGCTTTGTATTTTTTCTTAAAGTAAGTACAGACTCTGCACCGCTGAGTGAGCTGCCTTGCTGTTTACCATCTTGTAATGGTCCCTCATAAGTATTATTATATTATATTTAAGTCATATTTAAATATAAGCAAATCACAGAAATACTTATTCTAAATATAGACTCTGTTCCACCTACATTTTTCAAACTGACTCATGAGAAACACTTTTACAGTAGAAATTATTTTGACTACATTTCAAATGCCTGTGCACTATAGATTTGAATGATTCATAAAATATGATAAATAATATATATTATATTCATAACATGGCTGATTTGCAACACTGTATCATTTCGAGTAGCATTTGTTTTTTCTATATTTCAAATGCCTTTTTGCTTTATACTATAAATAAATTTTATATATATATATATATATATATAATTTATAAGTAATAAATAATTATATTATTATATATAATTTTTTTTCAGTTATGATTTAAACAAAGAGGGAAATTATGACAAATATTTACATTTTCTAAAGTTATGACATTCTTACAATGTTCCCTCTAAGCTGCAGAGGAAATAATATGCGGCACACAGGACAAACGGACGCAAAAATGAGTTGAGAAAGCCATTTGCTTGAATTCCAGTAATATTCGCAATGTTCAGGCAAACCACTATAGAGTCGGTGTCGCTATAGAGTTACAACCAGAGTTAGAACCAGTCAATGCGGTTCACAGGTTTCATAGAAAGTGAATGAAATCAACTAAATTTCATTCTTTTTCGAATGGTTGCGGACAAAAGAGGGTTAACACGAAAGCGAGCACAAACGCAATGACGTGAAATAAAAGGTCATCATGTTTTAAAGAAGAGTGGCTTGATTAAGTGGTGGAAATAGAGGAGGATGGGCACAAAACGGTAACAAAACTCATTTACATTCACAAACAGGTGAAGCAGTGTGCAGACTCTACATGGGGAACTGTAAAAGAATTCACATGTTTACGTTTTTGAAAATATATATTGAAAATATTTGGGGTTTTTAGTATTATATTATATTATTATAAAAATTGAACTGTTCTGTGTGAGATTTTTCAAATGATTATTAATAAAATTTCTTGGTATGCAGACTAACACAGCACTGTAAAAAAAAAAAAAGTTTTCTCAGGTAACCTAAAATGTGCATCATTTAGCTGCATCAAGGGTCAAATCAAATATAAATAACACTTTAAAATGACAAGTTACACACTTTTGTGTCAGTGAAGAGCTTCAGGTGAAACCTGAGACATAACATTTACAGAAATCAAAGAAACATCAAACAGAATATTTTTGTGTATTATTGTTAACCAAGCTGTAATTATGATGCTGCAAAATGTGTGAAAAATAATTCCTTTTTAATAGTGTTTTTGTTAGCTGTGAAATTATCAACAAAGAGCCATTTTATTCCTAAAATGTTTGTAATTTCCTTCTTCCAACAAGCTTATCAAATACCATCTAGAGACTTTTCTGCAAGTGCAGAATACTCTTATAAGAGTATAACTTTG
>JAFVLL020006820.1:135632-155257 GCA_021397915.2 Tor tambroides
TTGTGTTGTGCTAATTTCATTGTGTTGCGGCTTGTTTTCGTTGTGTTATGCACTACTAGGCCACTGTACAGATTAGTTCAAACATGGCTTTGCAACAAGGTCATGTGTGTTGCAGTGACATGAGTGTGAGTAAAAGATGATATAATTTGAATTCCTTTCATTAAAGGAAACAAAACATTTGTCTTTGCTTTCTTTCTAGGCCTAACTTCCTTTTTCAAGTAGACATTCCCTGTTCGTAGATGAAAGCTCTCAACACATTAATAATACAGAGAAATCGAGCTGTCATTGAAACAAAGGTGGCTCAATGGTTGAGGTGAATCACTGATAAGCCGTGTTGCTGTGCCCTTGTGGGTTTGAACTTTTCTCTGGGGTGGTGATTAAAGATCTGGGCTAGTAACTGAAAGGTTTGTAGGTTTGAACCACGAGAGACCGCTTGTAAAACTAATGTTACTCTTAACCTAGCCAGTGATATTTTACTTCATTATGGGGTTACAGGTGCGCACACATTCAGCTAATTATACAGAATTGATTGTAGTGTCCAGTTGAAAGTAGGTCATCAGATATTAGGGAAATTGTGTGTCATAAGGCTTTGACCTGCTGGACTATAATTGATTAGGCAGAAAACTATTAACACCCCTCATTTACAAATGAATTAATAAAAGAACATGGAAGACTAAATATTTAGACTAAAGACACTTTCATATGACTGCTGTCAGGGCTTCAGTGCTTATCCCAACACAATCATAATGCACATCTTTGACCACAGTATGTAAGTCATGGAAGAGGGAGTTTATGTTTAGGTAGGTAGTGGGAAGGTAGTAAAAAAGTGTTATTGAAAGCAAATGTGACCCTGGACCACAAAACCAGTCTTAAGTAGCACAGGTATATTTGTAGCAATAGCCAAAAATACAGTACATTGTATGGGTCAAAATTATAGATTTTTCTTTTATGCCAAAAATCATTAGGATATTAAGTAAAGATCATGTTCCATGAAGATATTTTGTAAATTTCCTACCGTAAATATATCAAAACTAAATTTTTGATTAGTAATATGCATTTCTAAGATCTTCATTTGGACAACTTTATAGGCAATTTTCTCAGTATTTTGATTTTTTTCACACCCTCAGATTCCAGATTTTCAAATAGTTGTATCTGAAATATTGTCCTATCTTAACAAGCCACACATCAATGGAAAGCTTATTTATTCACCTTTCAGATGATGTATAAATCTCAATTTCAAAAAATTTACCCTTATGACTGGTTTTGTGGTCCCGGGTCACAAATGAGGTTTATTATTATTATTATTATTATTATTATTATTAACAAAAACTGTTTAAAAATTGGTAATAAAATGTTTTGGTTAACCCAACTGCAATGTTAGGGTTAAGAGACAATATGTTTTTTAATAATAATAAAAAAAGAATTGGTCAAGTGGTGTAATTAAATATTTACTGTTGAAAGTTTGGGGTCAGTAAGATTTTTATTTTATTTTATTTTATTTTATTTTATTTTATTGAGAGAGAAGTCTCTAATGCTCACCAAGGCTGCATTTATTTTATAAAAAAAAATACAGTAAAATAGGTAATATTGTTCAATATTATTAAAATTAAAATAACTAAAGTTTAAATTATTAAACTTATTATAATATAAAAAAATATTAAACTGTTTTCAATTTTAATATATTTTAAAATGTAATTTATTTCTGTTATGCAAAGCTGAATTTTCAGTAGCCATTACGCCAGTCTTCAATGTCACATGATCCTTCAGAAATTATTAATTTGGTGCTCAAAAAACATTTATTACTATTGTCAATGTTGAAAATAGTTGTGCTGCTTAATATGTTTGTGGAAACAGTGGTAGAATTTATTTTTATTTCATGATTCTTTGATGAATAGAAACTTGAATAGGATGGCTTTTATTTGAAATAGACAATATATTTATAATTTTACAAAGGCTTACTGTTATTTTTGATGAGTTTGATGCATCCTTGCTGAATAAAAGTATTCATTTTTTTTTTATCTTTCTGCCCCCAAACTTTAATTATTGATTGATTGATTGATTGATTGATTTGCTTTTTACTTACTTACTGCCATTGGTTTTGTTTATGATAAAAAATGAAGTGGTGTAATGAGATGTTTTGTAACAGTTCAGAGAGTTAAAGCTGACTTCAACTTTGAATGTCGCAATGCACCATTTAACCTCTCGGGAACACTCTGTTTTGTTTTGTTTTTTGCTCCACAGAATTCATAGGAAACATGAGTTTTGTGAAAGGCCCTCAAGTCCTTTTTGGTCTAGTTATTTTCCTCCTGACGTGTGTGCTTGAATATAAGCTATTTTATGTGCACCTGAACACCTGCTTCCTTGTTGTGTAGTTTGTATGATTGTTTTGATTTGTACCTCTGAGCGAAACCATCCAGACACTGCAGTCCTTGCCGTTTTTCATCGGAAATGAGCACACTCTTTATTCATGCCTAGCCAGAGGGCCACATGGACAGCTGGTGGTTATTTTGATGGCTGTCTCTAAATGAGATGCCTCTCCTTTCAGTTCTGCCCAACACACATTACATTCATCCTTTGCAGCATAAACTACTCAGTGAGATTTAGTGTTTGTGTGTGTGTGTGTGTGTGTGTGCGTGTGTGGGTGGGTGTTTCTGGGTCTGTAATTATGTTCGAACCCTCCAAGGAATCTGTCGAAAAACCATTTTGTAAGCATTATCATTAAATATAGCTTACATCTTTGTGGTAATCAAGAAACACTTGTTAACCAAAAGACTGCGCTAACATTTGCATGATGGCTCCATCATGGGCGCCTCTCCATGGAGAATGACTCGGTTGCGTCGCGATCAGCGATACATCACAAATATAACGAGATAATGGAGGTAGACGTGCTGGCAGGGAGGAAATATGAGGTCCGACTCCCTAACGTGACTCGGATCGGTTTCTTCCACATTAACCTTGCGGTAATTGAGTTCTAATAATCTTAGGTATATGGGCGAGTAAATTGGAACGAAGCGTTCCATTTCTCAAGGCGCTTCCGACGCTTTCTCCATCCCGACCCGCAGACGTCTCTCCCGCCACGCTTGGCTTGGAGGTTCATTTGCAGCTGGAGGGAAGGGGACGGGGTAAATAGAAGAAAGGCGCTCTTGCGTCTCCTCCCCGCCTGTCCTCGGATCCGCTCCCTCCTTCCAAACGCCCTCCTGCTCCAGCTGTCTCCATCGCTGCCGTCTCTCCCGGGGGTGGAGGAAGTAACAGCGTGCTGTCCCATCAGCCAATGGGAGCAGCTGGTTTGTGGTGGGGGGAAAATGGGGCATTGTGGAAACAGCTGCCTCAGATAGACAGCTGAGGAGCCTGATTGCTCCCCAAACAAATGTTTTGTTCCCAGTATGCAACCAGGTCCAAATCCTCATCCTGCCATGGACCAAGGGTTCATCACCCAATAGTATGAGTTTATTCAATCTTGTGTAGCCAGAGTTTTGTCTTTGCAAGTTCTATGCACCTTACAACTTATTTTGACCAAGAAATGCTTAGACAGGAAAAGTTTGTCTGAGTGACCAAACACTGCCATTTAGGGCAGATTAAGGGCATCTAATTTGATGGCACTAATCTTTAGCTTCAGTTTAAAGGGATAGTTCACCCCAAAATGAAAATTACCCCATGATTTATTCACCCTCAAGCCATCCTAGGTGTATATAACTCTTTTTTTTCGGTCACACTTTATATTAGGTGACCTTAACTACTATGCACTTACATCTAAAAATAAGTACAATGTACTTATTGTGGTCATATTGTATTCCAAAACACTTTTGCTGCTATTGAGGTGGGATAATGGTAAGGTTAGTGAGAGGTTTGGTGGTATGGGTAGGTTTAAGGGTGGGTTAAGGTGTAAGGGTTGGGTCAACAGTGTAATTATAAATGTAATTACAGATGTAATTATATATAGGTATTTTTAAAAATATAAGTACAATGTAAACACATGTATGCACACAATAAGTGCACTGTATCAAATTATTAATTTAAATGTAAGTACATAGTAATTAAGGTCAACTAATATAAAATGGGACCTTTTTTCAGACAAATACAATCCGAATTATATTAACAAATGTTCTGGCTCTTCCAAGCTTTATAATGGCAGTGAATGGGGGTTGCGATTTTGAAGCCCAAAAAAGTGCGCCATCCATCATAAAAAGTGCTCCACACAGCTCCAGGGGGTTAATAAAGGCCTCCTGAAGCGAATCGATACATTTGTGTAATATTCATATTTAGAACTTTATAAACCATAATATCTAGCGTTTGCTAACTGTCGTACGTGCGTTCACTAGAGAGTGGTGTTCAGCGGAGGATCGTAGGAAGCAGGCATAGTGTAAGCTCCGGTGAGAATATGCTAGTCTGGCGAGAACCAAGTTTTGTTTACAGCAAAGTAAAACCAGTCTCCTCTTGACTTGTATTGAAATCCTCCGAAGTTTTTCTTTACAAATCCTCGTTTTGTACTTTTAATTCGTGACTGGTGTTTTGTTTTGCTCTGTCCTCTGCGCTTCCACGTTTGTCACTTCTCACTGGAGCTTACGGTAATTTTCATTTTTAGGTGAACTATCCCTTTAAGGGCATTTCAAGACCTGTATTTTGTTTGTACTTGTTGCAAAATGGACTCGATTCTTACGAAGTTGCATTTTTTCATGAGCCAGATGTGTGAAAACCATCTCCTTATTGGTCAGAATGCTTGTGTGCTGTTTAAAAGTTTGAGGTCAGTAAAAAAAAATTTTTTTTTGCACAAGTCTCTTATGCTCACCAAGGCTGCATTTTTTTATCTATAGTAAATAGTAAAATTTAGAAATAGTATTGCAACTTAAAATAACTGTTTTCTATTTGAATATATTTTAAAACGTAATTTATTCCTGAGGCAACGCTGAATTTTCAGCATCATTACTCCAGTCTTCAGTGTCACATGATCCTTCAGTATTTGCTGATTTGCTGCTGAAGAAACATTTCTTATTATTATTAATGTGGTGCTGCTAATATTTTTGTGGAAACCATGATTGATTTATTTTTGGATGAATAAAAATACAGCTTTTATTTGATATGGAAATATTTTGTAACATCATAAATGTCACTTGATATCACATAATCACTTGCTCTATTGATGTACAGCACTATGGTCAACATTGTTGTTTTATTCAGTGCTTTAGAAATAATGTCAAACTGATGCATCTTCGCTGAGTAAAAGTAATAATTTCTTAATTTCTAAAATATTGAATGGTAGGGTATATTTGTGGGTTTAGCTCGTTTCCTAGTTTCAAAATAGCTAGAGAACATCTCTGTGGATTAATTTAGGCTTTCTTTCTGTATTATTCCATTATTTCTATATTTACAGTTTGTGCAGGAACCAGGGCTAAGTTTGAAAAACAATATTTCCAGGCAACTTTTGACAGAAGAGGCATTTTTGATTTTTGTGGTTTGTACCTCTATTGTGATGATTAAAATTGTATAAATCCAGACACGAAGTGTGAAAATTTCACTGGTTTTTATAAACCACATAAAACACTTTCATCATATAATGCATTTCCAAGTGAAACATTAATATGCTTTCTTTTTTGTTACAATAATAATAGTGTTTTTTGTTCATAAAGTTGATTTGGAATCCAGAATAAAGAGTATAAAACCTCTTTCTTTAGAGTTAAAACAAGATACAGACTGGCCAATAACAAGCATTATCGATTTATATTGCAAGGCCGAAGGTGTGCGAAAACCCCTGTAGATCTTTGACAGAGTCTTAAATTCTTAAAGTGGTCTTGCTTGTAGTCTCTCCCTTGAAATTCGATTTAATATTGACTCGAGAAGGCGCTAAGACCATAGAGCCAGAGACCGGAGCAGAATTGTACTATAACCACTGCATTAATAATGTAGGCACAAAGATAAGCACCACTGTGAACGAAGAGCAAAGACGCTGGAGGGTCAGAATCCCGTTTCCTCCTCATCTTCTCTGGAGCGGCTCAGACCCTTGAGGTCCTCGCAGGCTGCTAGATGCATCTCTCTTCCATCTCTTGGAGAGATTATCAAACTCTTATGGGCCACTCATTTTCCCAGCCTCTTGGTGAGATCTCATTCCATTTGAGAACAATTGAGAAGGCTTCGAATTGCGAAAGGTAGCCTCAGTTGACTTTCGGTGATGCTTGGAAATGGACTCTGTTTACTTTCTTAATAAATGTTCCTTGTTTTATTGTGTGCAACTCATCAGTTTAATCAATTCCCATTGGATAAAATGTCCCACCCTACATTTTATCTGGTTGAATACTCTGTTTCCCTCATGAATATGTCATGTTATGAATGTAAAATAGGTTTGGAATGTCTTTGGTTGACTTTAAAAGAACAAAGATGTGTTAATCTTAAATCAAAATGTAGGGTAACACTTTATTTTAAGGTGTTATAATAACAATAAATTATGCATAATTACATGCAAGTAACCCTAACCATATAGTAAGTGCATGTAGTTAATTAATATTACTCAGTACTTAAATGTATAATTACAATCTAACAAGGACACCTTCAAATAAAGTGTAACCAAATGTAGCATTTGTTCCACCTTTGTAGGAATACATTACTATTATATTATTTATGAATGGATTTGGAATTAACTTATTTTTATATTTTCAGTTTTAGTTTTTAAATTAATTTTATGTTTTTGTCATTTTTATTAGTTTTTATTACTATTTAGATTTTTTTATTTTTATTTTTATAGTAGCTAATAACAATAACCGTCAACTTTTCTCTCCTGCTGACCTGATGAATAAAATTAAGTCCTGAAGTTTATTTCTCTCTGAATATTAAGTTTCACATGTAGATCCATCACATTATGCAAAATAATCTACAATTTACACTTAGTTTCTCTAGATTTATTACATTTAAAAGACCACAACAAAGGAAACAATCCATAGATGCCCATATTAGGATTAAATGTCTTCCGCTATTATAAATTCTTGATTATGCATGAAATTAATGAAAAACAAACAGTACATATTGTAGGATTATAGAATAAAGCCCTGTTTGGATGGGACAAGTTTTCCCTCAGGAGGTGCATATGTGTTTCACAGAATTTGTATTTTTATTATTATTTTTTTTTAAATGCCATCCTAATCTGAAATGTTTGTTTTTTTCACTCAGGCATCCTCTGAGAAATCAAATCCTGTCTGGATAGGGCTATCTTTGATCATAGTATACATTCACCCTTCTACTCATTTGTTTTGACCTTTGTTGGAAACCAATGAATCTACTTTTCTCATCTTTATAGATTTGAACCAACTTCCTGGATAAAATATTGGTTAGTGATTCAACTGAATCAATAAGAACCACCTGATCACTTCTAGTAGCGGCATCAGGTATGATCTATATAATAAGTCACATAAGTCTTGTTTATTTCAGTTGGTTTATATCAGACTCTTGTGCTTTGAATGGGAGATGTAAACGCCAAAAACAAAGCCGTACCGTCATTGCAGCGGATGTTGAGTTGGTTTATCTGTTCTGTAAACTCGTTCTCCTCTATCGTCTCTGTTCGTGGCACAGAAAGTGAGAAACGCCTCTTGAAGTTCTTCATCTTATTCATGTCGCTGGACCAGAAGTCCTGTGGAGGATGCAAGAACAGTGTGAGTTAATGTGTTGGTTATTTTATTTTTTGTTTTTTGAACATGAGAAGATTTATTTTGTTGTGCTCTCTGCATGAACGCTGTCGTGATATTATTGTGTTTTTGTCTTTTAAAATCTAGCTGAAGAATCTGAGACTGAATGTTTACAACTTTGTAGAGAGATTTGCTTCTGTTCTGGCATCGCTGGCTGTTTTACGCTCTGTCAGGGCGCCAAGTCTGGTGTTGTGTACACAAAAACTCCAGTATAACAAGTCTGCAATCAGAAGTCAGAGATTTTAGTAATGAACTCTAATGTTTCTCATTAAATTCCTTCAAGTAGAAATGATCTGAGCTGCTGTCTGCATTCATTTTGTAGCTCTATACTCTTGTTTAAGGTCAGCTATTGACTCATTTGTGTCTGTTTTTATCTCCCCAAGGGAATTTTTGGAGAACAATCTGAGACATTATGATTCATGAGCTATAAAAAAGCAACATCTGAGCAATATTTTTTTTTTCAGGGTAGATCCATCAAAACAGATGTGTTCTTATCTGTCCAACTATGGGTGTGCGATATTGACATAACAATATTTTTTTATGCTGATACTTTAGGCTGGTTTAGACCTGTCGTGGATAAATACACACTAGCGGTCAAAAGTTTTTGAACAGTAAGATTTTAAATGTTTTGTAAGTCTCTTCTGCTCACCAAGCCTGCATTTGAAATATTGTTACTATTTAAAATAACTCTTTTCTATTTGAACAGATTTTAAAATGTAATTTATTCCTGT
The DNA here is from genome assembly GCA_021397915.2 of Tor tambroides. Lineage (NCBI taxonomy): Eukaryota > Metazoa > Chordata > Actinopteri > Cypriniformes > Cyprinidae > Tor > Tor tambroides. Next base: position 144,031 of record JAFVLL020006820.1, read on the forward strand.
GATTTCAAAGATGATTTTTTTGCGTCATTACTTCAGTCACATGATCCTCCAGAAATCATTCTAATATTCTGATTTGCTGCTCAAAACATTTATTTTTATTATGATGTTGAAAACAGCTGAGTAGAATTTTTTCAGGTTTCTTTGATGAATAGAAAGTTCAGAAGAACAGCATTTATCTGAAATAAAAATCTTTTGTAACTTTATAAATGTCTTTATCATCACTTTTGATCAATTTAAAGCATCGTTGCTAAATAAAAGTATTAATTTCTATAACCACCCCCCCCCCCCCCAAAAAAAAATTAAAATAAAAAATTATACTGACTCCAAGCTTTTGAATGTTATAGTGTATAATGTTACAAAAGCTTTATATTCATCAAATAATTCTGGAAAAAAAAAGTACTCAACTGTTTTAAACATTGATAATTATAATAATAAAAAAATGTTTCTTGAACAGCAAATCAGCATATTAGAATGATTTCTAAAGGATCGTGTGACTGGAGTAATGATGCTAAAAATTCGGCTTTGATCACAGGAATAAATTACATTTTAAAATATATTCAAATAGAAAAACAGTTGGTGAGCAGAAGAGACCTCTTTAAAAAACATAAAAAATCTTACTGTTCAAAAACTTTTGATAGTGTATGTAACACTAAAACCACCAGTAGGTGGCAGCAAATCCCTGTCTAAATGACTGATTCATTGAATCATTCATTCAAGCGATTCATTCAAAACGGCTGATTCATTTAGAAACGAAGCAAGTGACTGTGTTTATAAAAGTGCCCCTATTATGGATTTTTGAAAATTACCTTCCATGCAGTGTGTAAAACAGCTCTAAGTGAATGAAAACATCCTGAAAAGTTTTAAATCTGAAAGTTCACCATGTATGAAGTAATTTTCTCCCAAAAGAAAGAGTCGACTCTGAATTATTGAAACGAGTCGTTTTTAAAACGAATCCCAAGCCGTTTAATAAATATTAGCATATTGCCAGCCCACTTGTTGGTCTTTTCGCGTTGGTCTGAATGAAAATGCATATTCATTCTTTCCCACTAGGTGCTGCTTTTGGAGCCTTAACGGCTGCCTTAACAGGTGTTTCCCCAGTAACGGGTGTTTCCTTGGTAACGGCTGTACACAAAGCAGCAAAGGAGAGGTTTGGAAAAATGAATCGTTAAACGAATCGTTTGGGAGTAGTTGAGCAAGTAAGTTAAAAATAAATGCATATTATAAGAAAATGAAAGTGTTTTTTGACCTTGCATGCATGTCAACCTGTTGTTGGGGACTCCCAAAACCAAAATATGAATAGCCCATAGGGGCACTTTAATGGATCATTGAATCACTGACTCAAATGATTCATTCAAAAACAGATTCATTCAGGAACAAAACACTGCAGTGTTGCTCTGATGAGAAGCACAAACGTTCTGATCAGACTTTGGAATTATTATTTTTTAAACAGACAATATTGTGACTATATTGTAACTCATACAATATTCTTGTTGGTTAGAGAAAGGATAAAAATATAAAAAGATAATTTTGGTGCAAGACTTCTTTACTGAAGTGTATGGAAAATATCCTGTAGCCTAATACGCTTGAGAAGTGTACATTACGTCCATTATAAGCGATAAAGTGGTTGCTATATGCATATGGACTGACACTCGGTTTAAAGAGACAGATTTAATAGATTTCTAATGATCTTAAATTTCTCCACAGCTGAAGTTCAGCTCCGTCTCACTGGAGCTTATCAAAATCTCTCGTATTCTCTTCCTTTCTGCTTGTACGTTTCCAGGCAGAGCAGTTGCTAAGGGTTCCAGCGCTGTTCGTTTAATTCCGGGTGTGAAATCGTGCTGTGTGCTTTACTAATTATTTTGAAAGTGGGAGACTAGCCAATACTCCCATTGCCAATTAGAGTCAGCTACCCCTAAAATAACTGCGTCTCAGAGCGCCACTGTTTCTCAAATGACTCTGAAACAGAAACGCAAAATAATAAAATAAATACTAATAGTGCTAAAAAAGTTCCCTTGTCAGCTGTGGTGGTGGTTTTTTTCCTCTCCTCTCAAACTTGTTTTCTGCCTCGCGTTCTCTTCCTCTCTTTGATTATAGTGGTTGTTTTTGCTAAGGATAATGATTTAGTCTTCCTGTCTTTGAAACATGACTCTCATAAGACAATAATTGCTCCTTGCAGTCCCATCATAAGGCTGATGAAACGCAGACCAGCGTCTGTCTGAATAATCTCATCATCTACATCGTATTAATGGGATGTTACTGGTTCTAGCATGGAACAATGTTTGTCGCAATCTTTAGTTTTGGTCATATATATATATATATATATACACACTACCAGTCAAAAGTTTTTGGACAGTAACCCTGTGTCCCAATGTGCATACTATCCACCCCATCTGCCCTAAATAGTATTGAAAATTACTAATATCACACAGAATTTAGGATGGATAGTATAGATTTTTTTTTTTAAGAAGTCTCTTCTACTCACCAAGCTTGCATTTATTTGATCCAAAATACAGCAAAAACAGTAAAATTTTGAAATATTTTTTACTATTTAAAGTAACTATTTTCTATTTGAATGTTTTAAAATGTAATTTGATTTCAAAGCTGAATTTTTAGCATCATTACTCCAGTCACATTATCCTTCAGAAATCATTCTAATATTATGATTTGCTGCTCAAAAACATTTATTATTATTATTATTATTATTATTATTGTTCTTATTATTTTTGTTGTTTTGAAAACAGCTGAGTAGAATGTTTTCAGGTTTCTTTGATGAACAGAAAGTTCAGAAGAACAGCATTTCTCTGAAATCTGAAATAGAACATTATAAATGTCTTTATCATCACTTTTGATCAGTTTAAAGCATCCTTGCTAAATAAAAGTATTAATTTGTATAATTTCTTTCCCAGAAAAAAATAAATAATTAAAATAATAAATAAATATAAAAATAAAAATTATACTGACTCCAAGCTTTTGAATGATATAGTGTAAAAGCTTTTTATTTCAGATAAATGCTGATCTTTGGATCTTTCTATTCATCAAAGAATCCTGAAAAAAATGTACTCAACTGTTTTACTGTAAATATTGATAATAATAATAATGATAAAAAATGTTTCTTGAACAGCAAATCATAATATTGGAATGATTTCTGGAGGATCATGTGACTGCAGTAATGATGCTGAAAATTCAGCTTTGAAATCACAGGAATAAATTACATTTTAAAATATATTCAAATAGAAAACAGTTATTTTAAATAGTAAAAATATTTCAAAATTTAACTGTTTTTGCTGTACTAAATACAGGCTTGGTGAGCAGAAGAGACTTCTTTAATAAACATTAAAAATCTTAAAAAAAACAAAACAAAAAAAAAAACATTTATTTTTTTTACACTTGTTTATGTACAACTGGTGCCTGAATGAGACTTTATGGAAGAAAAATCAAACTATTAGTGTCATTAAAATGTCTAAAACTATTGGATTCAAAGGGTAAAGTATTAATATGATTTTTAAAGATCTCAGTATCTTACAGTTTCCTAGCATTAATCACACACAGTGGAGATATTTTATTGATATTCTCTCCCACTTCTGTATTCGCTCTGATTGAATCCAAAATCTCATCCAAGTGTAATTACGTCCCGAACTCCAGGGACCCTCCAAAGATCTGAGGGTGTCATAAGCAGATGTTAACCGAATCATCCGGAGAGGTGACCTTATATTCTCTGTCAAACTTCCTGTGGTGGCTGGTATCTCCATCTATAATTTATTCTAATTCTTATTCTGAAGGAGAGTTTCATCTCTCTAATGCTATTGCTGTTAAAACTGAGTTTGCGTTGGTCTGACTTTACTAATGTGCTGCCAACTTACTGACTCCCAAAGATGCCTCATGTACTTCAACTAATTCACAGCCTTCTCGTCTCATTTGACCGACCCCGTCCATCAGCCACCGCCTACGCGCTACGTGCCTCGGTTCCGCGAGGAATCACGGTGAATCAAAATAGAGCCACCTATCCTCCAGACGCGTCTGAAGAAGCTGAAGGAATTCTCAGCGTGACTCATTCGGCGCTCTGTACTCACTATGGCCTGCGGGGACGCGACTTCTCTGCGGCAGGGAATCTATTAATAAGGTGTTTTTTGGTTTGGTCGGTGGGCTAGTGGCATATGGAGGCTGAGGGACTCTGTTCCTGGAGTGGGCCGCTTTCTGTTGATCTGAGATCAGCCGAGACACCGCAGACCCCAGAGGGATTACAAGAGCTGCACATGCTAGTCATTGAAGAATAAGTGATAATGGAGAAGCTGCTGGCCCGAGTCATATTTAATAGATGCAGTGATAGTCTGTCACTGCCACTAACTGGTTAGGTTAGTTGTTGTTGCATGTAAACCAGTGTGATCTGCCAGAACTAGCTTGATTTGGTACACAAAGCCTCTTATAGTGGTAAACAGCAGTATATTAAAGCTGGTTACCATCTCATAGGTTCTGCAGAAGCACTCAAGACAGCTGATGTGTGGCTTTCATGTTCATGTAATCATCTTTAACTGCATGCATTAACATTTCATCTAGATGTCATATAAACCAGCAGATTATGATTGATATAATCAGATTCGAAATCTGGATTACGAAATCAGATTCCAAAAATTAAGTACTTGTAATTAGATTAAATTACTTTTTAAAATACTTGTAATCAGAGTACAGTTACTTTTTTTATTGTTTGCATATTATTCACACAATAGCAATAAATTATTCATAATTGAATGATTGATTCTCCCAAATTTCTCTGTTCCTTTCTAAAATAGCCTACCGCTTATACATTCAGAAAGTCTTCCAGTTTTGTGAACATTCATACAGAGATCAGTCATTAGTCAGGTGGCTACACAGCATTTGACCAGCGGATTTACAAAAATCATTTGAAGTTTAAGAAGTGTTTCAACATTGCATCAACGACTGAGGAACATCATTTTTATTTGAATTGTCACTCAGTAGGTTATTTAACCATGTATTACTATGTCTTTGGAAGGCTTTTGTCTTTCAAACACATAAAAATGCACAAATTCGCGTTATTTCCTATCTTCATGTATTATAGGGATTCCCAAACCTTTTTGTCATCTGAACCTCTTTTACCTAATATAGGTGACCCTGGACCACAAAACCAGTCTTAAGTCGCTGGGGTATATTTGTAACAATAGCCAAAAATACATTGTATGGGTCAGAATTATCGATTTTTCTTTTATGCCAAAAATCATTAGGATATTAAGTAAAGATCATGTTCCATGAAGATATTTTGTAAATTTCTTACCGTAAATATATCAAAACATAATTTTTGATTAGTAATGTGCATTGCTAAGAACTTCATTTGGACAACTTTAAAGGCGATTTTCTCAATATTTAGATTTTTTTGCACCCTCAGATTCCAGATTTTCAAATAGCTGTATCTCAGCCAAATATTGTCCGATCCTAACAAACCATACATCAATGGAAAGCTTATTTATTCAGCTTTCAGATGATGTATAAATCTCAATTTCGAAAAATAGACACTTAAGACTGGTTTTGTGGTCCAGGGTCACACATTTACTTGAAGTACCCCCTGAGATTTTAAAATAAATATTTTATAATGAAGCATCACATTTGCATGTTCATGGTTCTCTGACATTGGTTAATGGTCACATAACATGCAGGTAAACAAATAAAATATTCATTTTTTTTAGTGAGTATTTTATTTTGATTGTTATTGTAAAATGATTCATTTTAATTTTACATTTTGATGACTTAATTAGCTTTTCATTAAATTCATGAACCCCAGTTTGGGAAACCTTGACATAATGTGATGTTAAATGCACTTCATGTTGTTAATAACAATTAACGGAAAAGAAGATTATCAAAGAAAAAGATTTTCCTATTTAAATCAATGTGATAAATGAGTTAGGTCAAAAGTAATCTAAAAGTAGTCTGATTATGTTACCTAAAATGTGTAAAGTAATGGATTACATTACTAACTACAATTTTTGTCATGTAATTTGGATAATCTACCCAGCTCTGGATATAGTTAAGTAAGCACAATCGCAGGTGTTGGTTTGATTTTTATACAACACTTTAACAAACAAGAAGTTAATATTGAGTGAGTTACATTTTAGACAAAATATTATCTTTTTTTTCTGTTTCATCAGCAAAAATAGTTGGAATCATAACGTTTGTGCGTCTCAAAGCAACACTGCAGCGGTTCATTCTTAAATTAATTAAATTTAAATGAATCAGTTGAGTCAATTAATCAGTGATACATTCATAAAGACACTTGCTTTGTTTCTAAATGAATCAGTCGTTTTGAATGAATCCTTTGAATGAGTGATTCAGTTAATCATTAATAGGGGACTTGCCACCACCTACTGGGGGTTTTACTGTCATATTTATTTATCCATGACAGGCCTAAACCAGCCAAACTGCACAAAAACACACAGGAAAATATTGTTTAATTATCATTATCGGAAAAATTAAAAAAAAACAAAACAAAAAAAAAACGAGAAACTGATAAACATTTTTTTTGTTAATATCGCACAGCCTAGTTTCAGTATACCGTATATAATTTTGATTTTCTTCTCTTTACCTTTGTATTAATATTCAGCTTTAGCTGCCTTATTAAATCCTTGGAGCAGGAGTAGTTTTCTCATAAAGTTTCTTGTTTTCTCTAATTATGTATTCTGCATGTGTATGTGACCTAAAGGCCTCTGGTGAATGAAATTAGTAAACTCCAGGTGCACCCTTCAGTATTATTAATGAATGTAGCATGAAATTCATTATTATAATATAAGCCTCAAAAGGGCATGTTGTGCATACAGCCATGCACTCCTCATGGTGACATTTTGTCTGATCTGACCCTCGAGTTAAAATCATAATGACAACTCTTATTTTCTTTATAATCGCATTGTTTGCCCTTCCTCACCTTCCAGATGTTCATTTACACAATACGTAATTTTCCCACTGTCGTGTCGATCTCTACTTACATTCCCAGAACGAGTCAATAGGTAGCGGTGACTCTTAATTTAGCTCTGCACTGTTAGCAAAGCAGAACACTGCAGTCTGATACATATTGACCTCTGAATGAGTCTGTGGATGATCCAGTGAGGCACAGCTGTGCTGCCAAACCTCCACCAAAAAGCCCCTGCTGTCCTTGACTACCCCTCTCCATCTCCTGCCAGACGCTAAGATCAAAGATCGCATTAACATTGGTGAGATGTGCAAAGGCACTGACTGTTTAACCTCTCTGTCTGTGTGCGCTTGTTGTTTGCCACAAAAGGCGGATAAAAGTAGACTTCATTTCCTGAAGAAAATTTGAGTGCAGAAGTCACCACCATGTAGGGTTGTGCAATATTTTTTGTCTATGATAATATTGTAATTGTTGTTCTAAGGATGTGCGAGCTAACATTATAGAATGTCACTGACTTTGCAAAAAACAAACAAAAGTTTGTTTTTATTTTTATAAGATATGATAGTTATATCATACAAGCAAGAGTGCCATTTTCCCAAATATTAGAGTGTCTATGCAACAAACAAACAAAAACATGTCTTGACAGTCCAGAAGCACTCACTGTGTGATGAAGCCTGGTGGAACTAATGCCCCTATATTTCAAGTTATGAAAGCAAAAAATATCCTTGTATGGGTTTTTGTTTTTATAAGATATGATATAATCAAGTAATCACACAAGAGTGTCATTTTCTCAAATATCGGTGCCAGTGCGTCAACATGATCGCAGATGTTGTATTGATTTTATATAACAGTTTAACAAACAAGAAGTTAATATTGAGTGAGTTACATACTGTAATTTAGACACAATATTATCTTTTTTCGCCAACAAAAATAGTTCCAAATAAAGTCAGATCATAACGTTTGTGCATTTCAGAGCAACGCTGCAGTGTTTCATTCTTGAATGAATCAATTTTGAATGAATCATTTGAGTCAATAATTCAGTGGTGCATTCATAAAGAGTGCATTCACTTGTTTTGTTTCTAACTGGATCAGCCGTTTTGAATGAATCGTTTGAATGAATGATTCAATGAATCACTTACTAAGACAGGGACTAATCAGCCAAAGTACCAGCACAAAAACACACTCAGAAAAATAATGTTTAATTACCTTTATCTGAAAAATCCCAAAAATATCATAAAATCATTTATTGCCAATATTTATTGTCCACGATAATATTGTAATTGGTGTTCTAAGGGTGTGCTAGCTAACATTTCTAGCTAACATGTCACTGACTTTTCAAAAAACAAAACGGTTTTTATATTTATAAGATGTGATATAGTTAAGTAGTTATATTAACTTTATACAGTTCAAAACACATGAAGTTAATATTGAGGGATTTACATTTTAGACGTAACATTGTTTTTTTTTCTGTTTCGCCAACGAAAATAGTTCTGAATAAAGTAGGATCAGAACATTTGTGCATCTCAGAGCAACACTGCAGTGTTTTGTTTCAAATTAATCAGTTTTTGAATTAATCATTTGAGTCATGGGCCCTATCATTAACCCGCGCAATGCGACGCCAGACGCGATGCAAGTGTTTTTTGCTACTTTAAGCCCGACACAGTTATCATTTTCATGTCCAGTGCCACGTTGTTTAAATAGCAAATGCACTTGCTATTTTGAGGCAACTGAAAACGATTGCACAACTGACCAACTAAAACCTGGTCTAAAGTCAATGACGCAGTATTTTCCTCTCTGGAGAAGCGTTCAGTCTTTGCCTCTGCAAATTCTGCAATGTAAATAGCGAATCCGCCATGGTGTAAGCGCAACTGGCTTTTAAAGGGAGTGGGAGATGAGACTCTGATTGGTTTATTGCACGTTACGCCCAAAACACACCCATACCTCATTAAGAGAATAAGTACAACCCTTTTGGACCAACCGTTTTTTCCACCGTTAAACTAGCAATATTGGATTCAGACACGCCATGCACCTGCGCCATGCACTTCAGACCATGCGCTTAGATTGTTAAATTAGGGCCCAATGATTCAGTAATCCATTCATAAAGACTCTTGCAACTGGCTTAGTTTCTAAATGAATCAGTCATTTTGAACAAATCGTTTGAATGAATGGTTCAATGAATCACTCATTAAGGGAGTTGCACTACATACTGGTGGTACCTACATATTTTTTCACTATCTACATAATTTTTTCCATTGCATCGTATTGCGTTGAATCGCACTGTGTTGAATCGAATAGAAATCGGATCGCACTGCATCGTAATAGGGGTGAATCGTATCGCGTCACATCGGTAGCTGCTTCATATGTATCTTTAATGTATTGTATCGTTGGCTATGCATCGATATGCAAATTGCATTGGCCTCAGTTATGGAGATGCACATCCTTATTAATTTATCATTATCATAAAATAAAATCATAAAAATATTGAGAGATCATTTTTTTGTCAGGATCACACAACCCATACCACCCTGATGCTGTTGTGTTGCACTGTGGTTGAGTCTTTTAGGAATAGTTCACCCAGAAATGAAAACTCTGTCATCATTTACTCACCCAGAAGTTGTTCCAAACAAGTATGAACTTATTTCAGCTATTGAGCACAAAAGAAGATATCTGAATGTTGGTAACCAAACAGTTGATGGTAGTCATTTACTTCCAGTGTATGGGAAAAAGTACTATGAAAGTAAATGTCTACTGTCAACTGTTTTGGTGACAATCAAAAAAATCTCAAAATATTATCTTTGTAATTATACATTTGAGTACTGAGTAATATTAATTAACTACATTTACTTACTGTAGGGTTAGGATTAGGGTTTGGCTTAGGGTTACTTGCATGTAATTATGCATAATTTATTGTTGTTATAATAGTAAGTATATGTAACGTGTAACAAAGGCAGCTTAAAATAAAGTGTTACCTTTTTTTTTTGTTTTGTTTGTTTTGTTTTGTTTTTTGGATGAACTATCCCTTTAAGCCTCTGTGATATTCTGGTCTCTGAATTTTTTTACCATCCGTCCGTCAAAGTTTAATATCGAGGCTTGTGCAGAAGTAATAAATTTCCCTTTATAAAATAGCACACAAAAAAGACACTTTGATTAGATCCACCTTTTCCTCTCCTCTTTCACTCTTTCTTTCCAGAGCAGCTTAATTGCTCATTGCCAGGAATGCATTCCAAATCAGGATGTGCCCCATTTGTCTTCTTTACAGACTACAGATCTGGCTTTGCACGGACCAGAGAGCACACACTGGCACATTGTGCACCCGGCCAAAAGGCAAATATCCATGCAGGTCTCACTCGCGGCCCCGCATACAAAGCGAAAAGTGCAACCAGAACCCCTGCATGGCAAAACACACCGAAAAACAAACCCTAATTTAGTTTTCCACCGACTCCGTAGACTGGACACTCCGCAGGGTACGGCGGTTTTGATTGGGAACACGACTTCCCACATGAAAAGATGTGAGAAAATAATGAGAAGATTCTGATCTCTCTGACAGAGTTTGGCCGCTCCGTTCTGGCTCGCCATCATCAAATGGCATCTGCTCTCATTCTCGTGCCAGATCAACTTGGCCCTCGGCTCTGAGCGGGAAAACCCATCATTTGGCAGCGGGACGCCCTTGATGGTGCAACACTGATGTCTCAAGCTGCTTTCTCTACGGTTGCGTGTCAGAATAATTCGCCTTTTCTGCGTTCATCCAAACTAGAGGAAAAACATAAAGGCTTTTTTTTTTTTTTTGACTCATCTGCACTGTAGATTCCCACTCATGGCCGCGAGTGACAATCACATGGCGTTTGATTTGGGGTTCGACCCCTTTTTGTTTCCCCCAAGAATCGTCCAGCCGCAAGGTCATTGTCATGTGGTTATTGTTCAAAGAATGGAGCTCGAGTCTGGTTATTGAATGCGTTACGAAACTTTTCAAGCGTTCGCACGCCCTGCAGAGATTGTCTGCGACATTAAAAACGATGGTTTTTCTATCATCTGGCTTTGCTGCTGCAATTACAGTACTGGCATTACTGCACAGATGTCTGTCCACCAAGTCCATTTATTGAACAATGAGAAAACAACATGACATTTGCCTCTGGCGAACACGGCTAAGCCCTCCAGCGGAGAGGCGTCAGTGCATTGTGGAGGCTGAGTACTGACGTACAGGGAGGGAAATCATTTCACCTACACTTTAATTGATGCTTAGGCACCCGTGGGTTCGGTTCATTCGATACTGCGGCTGATCAAATGCTAGTTTTTGTCCAGGGAGAGAGCATGCAGAGA
>JAFVLL020006821.1:0-46181 GCA_021397915.2 Tor tambroides
CACTGTTCTTGAGCTAATCTGAAGGCCACATGAACTTTGGAGGTCTGTAGCGATTGACTCTGCAGAAAGTTGGCGACCTCTGCGTACTATGCGCCTCAGCATCCGCTGACCCTGCTCTGTCATTTTACGTGGCCTACCACTTCGTGGCTGAGTTGCTGTCATTCCCGATCGCTTCCACTTTGTTATAATACCACTGACAGTTGACTGTGGAATATTTAGTAGCGAGGACAGGTGGCATCTTATCACAGTACCACGCTGGAATTCACTGAGCTCCTGAGAGCGGCCCATTCTTTCACAAATGTTTGTAGAAGCAGTCTGCATGTCTAGGTGCTTCATTTTATACACCTGTGGCCATGGAAGTGATTGGAACACCTGAATTCAATTATTTGGATGGGTGAGCGAATACTTTTTGGCAATATAGTGTATCTAGTGCTGTATAATCACTTTGTGTTTTTTTTCTGTATGTGCTTACATATATATTTTTGTGTTGTATGTGTTTCAATGTCCACTTAATATTGTATATTTTAAGCATACGTGTTTAAGTAGATCTCTGAGGCAATTCATGGAGTCCATTTTCTTGTAAATACATGCGTATTTGGCCATATTATTCGAAAGATAACCTTTTTTTTAAAATAAAGAAGTGTATTGATAGTCTATAATGTAATAATATTATTACAGTGTTATTACTTGTTAATAACATAGTATTAACAAGGACAAACTGGCAAAAGTTATGCATCTCCCCGTCGGGGAATCGAACCCCGGTCTCCCGCGTGACAGGCGGGGATACTTACCACTATACTAACGAGGAGTGGCTTAGTGGTCACATGGTCCAGGCCATACAAGAACCATACGAAAGACAACTATATTATATTTGTGAATTTCTTATGTTTACTTGGTGAACAATTAGAAGGACGATAATTACCTTTCCTACACCAAACAAAGAATTGAAGAGGAAATGGTGGCCTTCTGATGTCATTTCCTGTACAAATAAACATGAGCTTTTGTTACTGCTTGTCATTACTAGCAAGTCTTCCAGTCAAAATATTTCATTTGGTTTACTAACTGCACAAAAAGAGGGCTGAACAAACCACTCATTAACAGTGTAATACTGTAAAACTGTTGTCACTTTCAAAGCAAGCAGCTTTCTACAACTAGAACATGAGTTAAATCTGTTAGGGGAATTTTTTGCCCTCACACTAAACTCCCCAACACATGGACTCCTATTTCATTTAGAGAAATGAAAACGAAAACACATGCAATGTTATGAAACTTTTTACAACTGTTTATTATTTTTTAATGTAATCTAAAAGGCATTATCTCCAAGCAGAGATTCTGTTGAATGATTATGTTTGTGCCATTCAAATTTTATAAATGTTGTTCATCGACCTCTCACGAGTCTATCTTGACACTCAAGAAAACATATGCTTTGGAGAGAACATAAAACACATTTTATGTTATTATAGATTACATATTTCTTACTAGAACGGTAATGCGTTTTGTTACACGGACTAAGTTAGTGCGCCACCCAATGGTCAGACAGTGCTTTGAAAAAGCAGTAGTTTTGAACTTTTCAACTCGTCTTGAAACTTACGAAATAGCCTTCCCGCCATCTAAATGTGTGTTACAGGTTTAAAATTTAATTTGACAGCTTACCCTTTCGTTTAAAAGAAAAACAAAAAACAAACTCACCTCATAGCAGCGATGGCGCCCTGCAGGTGCAACCGCTTCAACCTCTCGACGAAATGCTACAATATGACATGAATTGCACACGGTTAAAGCTGACTTATATTGTACATTCTAACAATATTAGCTCTAAATTGGAATGTATTTACTACATGCGTAACAACATTTCAAAGCAAACAAGCTTAAGTGTCGAGACCTTACAAATATTAATTATTCATAGAAATACTTTCACCTGTCATAAGCGTTATTAAGTGGTTAGACTAACCCATGCAATCAATACATTTTTACACAAACTGACCTTCAAATGGTTTTAGATATACGAACAGGTGTCGACAGTTGGAAATGTGGCGCAGGTTAGAAATGTACGCCACTAAAAGTACCTGCGTGATGACTGTTTCCACACAGGTCTCCTGAACACTACCGCCCCTTGTGCCCTGGATGACACGGCAACGAGACCTAGCTCAATGTATTTATACTAAACCTACAGTCACAATTCTGAATACAACTTAATATATGTTTTTGAGTATTTCTTCATTTCAGCCAGTTTCACGCAGATTTATATTAAAATGAACAGATTTCTTTATTTTTTTGGAGGTCATATTAAAAGAAAAACATTTTAAACATAACTTCATTAATCATTAATTTTGTTACTTTTCAAATGCAGTTTAGATTTTATTTTTCTACACTTGTAACAGGGTAAGTTTCAGTGAAGCTTGCTTGACATGAATTATGAAATGTGATGGGTGAAGAGAACAAAGAAAAATCTCACTTGTGAACAGAATATATTTATTGTTGCATAATTCCCAATAACCTTGTAATTTTGTCAAATCATGCAAAAAAGGTACATATAAAAATATTGTTTAATGCTATAAACTTTTAACTAAATAAAACTTTTTGCACATTTTCTGTTATTTTAGCTCTATTTTAGGTTAATCAGTGAAAACCTTCTTTTGGCATTATCTTACATTTTGAATTAAACTGAGTGATGCATTTATTCATTTTATGAACCTGTAAAAAAAGCTGATTCTTAATCAACAGTATAGCCTGCTATAAAACCAAGCCCTGAATATCAAACTTGAAACGTGTAAAGATGCAAATGTAATTATAGTTAAAACTGAGACAAAAGACCTACCTCTACTCAGATGCATACATATAAAATGCAGACTCAAATGTAATACAAGTCATTGAGTATACAAAATAGTGGCAAATGAACACCAAGTTGTAGTTCTGCAAACAAGTGGCTTTACAGTTACAATTCATGATTCAATTCGACAGTGAACTCAAATAGTCACACTGTTCTCAATGCGGTCTGGAGACAGGTAAGGATAGGGCAACTCCAGCTGGCTGTTCCTGTCTGCGATGTCTTTTGCTATCATTTTCAGCTCTCTCCGGGCCTCCTTCACAAGCTTGACGATTGCACCACTGCTGAAGTACCACTCATTATAATGGCACAAGGGCACCTGAAGAGAAAGTAATGGCTAGATGAACATCACGTCTGTATCCTATAGTAAATATTCAGTGTAAAGTCCATGCAGCGTTACTCTGGAGATTGTGTTATCACTTACAAAGTCAATGGCAGGCTGTGACAGTAGAGACAGGACACTAAGGACGTGGCAAGAGGAGTTCACTTCAGGAAGGAAGGAGAAAATATCCTCCTCAGACACTGAGCCTTTAGTCTGAGAAGGTGGACGTGACATGGCCGCTGGACCATTCGGTATCCAAATGTTATAATCCAGCTAAAGGTGGAGATGAGGGTTGAGATGAGTTTAGTGAATTTGAATGAGCTAAGAGGACATAATATGCTTTTCCTGAGCGCCTCCGTCAGATTATTAATAACTGAACATACCTGAGAGAAGTTCACAGCTGCGTGAAGTGCTGAGCAGGAGAAGATCACCATGGTAACAAACTTGCACATTTCAGCTGCGGTCTGAAATGACTGTGGAGCTCCTGGAGAAAATGATATGAAGGGAAAGCAAAGATCAGTTTAAGTATTTTATTTCTCTATGAAGAATAAATTAAGTAGATGAGACCAAAATTTTAAGAAAAATTTCTTAAGAAATAATAATAACAGATTACGCCAAATTGTTTAAAAATGTTCTCTTTTCAAGAATTTAATTCTTTTAACGCAGCTTTTTGTCTTCATGATGATATCAGGACAGAATCGGCCTAACGTTTCTGACTTTATGGCCCCCAAAAATATCCAGTGATTTTTAATTCCAAAATTTAAAAACAGGTGGGTTTTTGAATAAATTAAAAGACATGACAAAAATGTGTGTTATGTGATTGACCCTTATGCATTAGCACAAAATTTGTGAGAACCTATGTGACTGAGGCCGAGGAATCCCTCTGTGAAGATCTCTCTAATCCAGTTCTGTAGTTCACAGTCATGCTGGACGTCCTCATCATTGCAGTAATACAAACGAATCCAACCTGCAACAAACCTGCATGGCAAACGCAAATCATGTGCTTACTTCAAACCTAAAGAGGACTGGGATTCAGATAATGCTGAATGCTGATGAAAGTACCCATGCAGAGCATCCCAGACCCTGAGTGCATCTTGTGCATAATAGCAGATAGGTAGTGCATCCAGTCCACGCACTCTTACGTCATCTGGCACACACATTGAGCTGTAGCGGAGACGTTGTGTTCCTCGTGCAAGCAGCAGTGGTATTGCCTCCAGACCACAGGCTATTGACTATAGAGAACAGAAACAAAAACCATTTAAAATTAGACTAAATCACAATGAAAAAATAGATTCTGTCTTTCACTTCCTTTACAGAGCAAACAGACAAGATTAAACAAACCAACCTTGTCAAAAACCCCTTTTGTGGCCAGAAGAGTGACTCTAGCCTGAATGTTAATCTGAAGAGTGCTCTGGATATGAGGCATCAGGAGCTGAAAAACAGAAGTGCAATTCAAAAGTTTAGCATTCAATCATCTACTAAATGAGACCCAACTCCTTAAAAGTATCAAAATGATCAAAATCAATAAACCACAGAAGCCCTTAAAGCAAACTAAATAAGTGAGAAATTTTTTTAAAACTGTAGTGCCTATCCAATATTCTATATTGTACATGTCTATAACAAGAAAAAAAAACAAACAAACATCTAATTGCTTTGTGTTTACTATTGAAGCCCAAAATGATCAAATAAGTTAAAATTATAACAAGTCATAATCATATGGAAGCCCATTTTGACTGCATATAAAAAAAAAATCATATAATTATGAGATAAAAAGTCTAAACTATAACATACACATAATTATGATATAAAAGTTGAAATTATAACATAAAAAGAAAAAAATTATGAAATAAAAAGAAAAAAAATTATGACAAATTGTAATTATGAGAAGGTTTAAATTATCGACTTTCATCGTTATTGTTATTTCAACTTAGTATACATGTCTTTTTATCTCATAATTATGACTTAAAATGTCATTATTATGATTTACCAAAGCATGATTGTTTTTCTTATGTGGCATAAATTGGCTTTCATATAATTATGTAATAAAAAGTTGACCAAAAATCCACACTTTTTATGTTGAAATTATGGTATTTCATAATTATGACTTTTATGTCTCATAATTATGAAGCATAATGTCATAATTTTGACTTTTTAATGTGATAATTATGACTTAGTATCTCATAATTACAGTAGTACAGGGACCAATTATCACTGTTAACTAGTTGCTTATTAGCATACCTATTATTAACATATAGGCTGTTTATTAGTACTTATAAAGCACATATTCTGAGTGACCATATTCTACATTTCTAATCCTACGCAATACCTAAACTTAACAACTACCTTACTAATTATTAATACGAAGCAAATTAGGAGTTTATTGAGGCAAAAGTCATAGTTAATAGTTTGTTAACGGTGAGAGTTGGATCTTAAAATAAAGTGTGACCATAATTACTATTTACCAAAGCATGATTCTTTTGGGCTTCCATATTTTCCTTCTCAAATAATTCAGAAATCACTCTTGCCCTTCAGGACTGCTTACGCCCCAAGAAAAACAACAACAAGTAAATGGTGCCCCCTAATGGTCAAAGTCAACACTGCGTGGTTCTGAGCTGAACTTTGTACCTGGTGAAGAGGATGAATCTCGGGGAGCTGTCTGAGCGTGGCGGTACAGCACACCTCTCCTAAAATATGAGTGCGCAAGAAATGGGAAAGTAGCTGATGAACCTGGAAATCTGAATTACGGACCCACATCTTCGCTAACAACCAATCCGGTGCAGTATCAGAGGGCAAGAAAACAGGATTCTGTGGACCAGGAACCTGTTGAAGCTAAAATATTAAGATTTGGGTCTTGATTTCAGCATTCAGTTGGTCAATAAAGTTCAGCCAATAGAGATTTTTATGTAACTGATCAAAGATTGGTGACTGTTAAAATTAAAAAGTGATTGAAATTTTTTACTTGTATGGCAATGGGCTTTAGTTCTCCTTGTCTGCTGTAATGCAGCAGGCATAAAGGAGCAGACAAGTAGGTCGGTTTGCCATTGACAGTATTAGCCGGCAGCTGATCCAGTACTTCATAATCCAAAAGATACACATGTCCTCTCTGTGCAATGTACATTACATAGTTACATAATTATGTAGTTACATAACAATTACGTTCTGTTAAAAATGTCAAAATGCGCTGTAATCTCACACTTGCACACTTGTTCGCACCTCCATCTCTTGTTCCAGTGATGAGCCCTCTGGTAAAAAAGGTCTGACCATCTCTGAAGTGACAGACAGGTTAGGTGGCAGGTTATGGATCTGTCTGATACACAGAGGATTGCAACCATTGAGGCACTGATATCCGAAGAATGCATCCTCTTGCCAATGAGCCTGAACATATTCTATGAGAAAAAAAATCATTCACTATTAAAATATTACATCATAATCACCATCATCATCATCATTTACTTCTTTAAATTTATTGTAAATTAAATTCTATTTGTTTAGCATACTGGCAATTGTGTTCTCCCTTCCATTGAAAAGGAAGAATGTCTCAAGTTCCTGTAGGCTGCTCCAAGATGTTCTTCTTTCAGTTAAACACTTTATGTAGTGCACATTGTTAACTGGGCTAAAAGACAAGAAGAGTGACAACATTTCATTGTCAAATTCAGTTCATACGACATAAGAATAAATTAATATCAATCTAGTTTGTAATGAAGCTTTAGAAAAGCTAAATCACTACCGCTGACGGATGTAACTCAAGTTTGGTCCTAGAGCTGTAACACTGGTCATGTCTACACAGTGAGGACCACCTTCAACAAATGTGCCCCACCTACAGATAAAAAATAACATCTTTATTAACTGTGGAAAAAGATGGGAGCACAAAACAATAAACTAAACATAGTAGTGATGTTACGTTCAACACGGAAGCTTTGAAGCTTGTATCAAAAACCCCCAATACATTTCACATTGAAGCACTGTATTGGAGTTCCAACCATGCTTCAACACACCTGTCTGTAATTAAGTAGCCCTGAACACCTTGATTAGCTGGTTCAGGTTTATGTGATTAGGGCTAAAGCTGAACTTTGCAGTATGGTAGCTCTCCAGGAGCAGGGGTGAAGACCCCTGTTAAAGACATTTGTGGACACAGCATTTTACTACCGACTTAAAATGGCAGACACCCAAAAATTAAGTATCATTCGATTCATTCGATACCAATTTTATAATTTTTGGCCAAAGTGCTCAGAAGTTTTAAGCAGAAATGTCCATTCTTTATATCTTTTGACCAGCAGGTGGCACTGTGCTAAAACTCCTCATGTGTCCTCAGGTCATGCTTGTTATAACACATTCCAAGTTTGGTCAGAATTCGCTAAAACATTGCAGAAATATAGCCTCATGTCCATTTTTGTGCGAATTTCGTCAAATTCGTTAACATGTTTTACGAGAACAGTTTGGTTTATCGGAAATCTTTTTATAACTTGTTGCCAGCATTGTCTGAAGATGATCTGAGCCAATTTTGATGAAAATCAGACAAACTGTCTAGGTCGGACGAATTTGAAAAAGTAGACTTTTTGCATAATTCAAAATTGCGAAACCTCTTGACACGTAGGCAGTTTGAGTTAGAGACTTGCTATGGTTAATATTGAGACTGTCCTCTATCTGTGTGCCAAATTTCATAACTTTCCCACAAGCAGTTCTATGGGCTGCCATAGACTTCCAGACCAAAAGAAGAAGAAAAAGAAGAAAACTAACAGATACAATAGGAGTAAAAATCTGTAAAAAAATTTTTTTAATGAGTAAAAAAAGTTTTACCTGATAAACTGTTGTTTATGTTGGAGATCCCTCTCCCTGTGATTGATTAGGATCTCTAATGTTTCCTTCTTTTTCAGACATGCTAGAGAAAGGAAACATCATGAAATTTTGATATGAAGTCCAGGAAATAAAAAGGATATTATTACCTAAATAACAAGTGTGAAGGAACGGTAAAAAACCCCAGAAACAGCTCACCTTTCTCATTCCGAAGCTCGATGTAACCATCTGCTGTCCGGATCCATTTATGACAAGGAAAAACCTCCACCTCGGGATCCTCAGAACTCCGTCTCACCTGCACATCCTGACAGTGCCAATCCAGGTCTGGAAAACCAGGCTGAGGCTCAAGACGGAGTCTTAACAGAACCACTATGCCAACTTCCTCTTTAGGCTTGATGACAACTGTATAGGCCTGTCCCGAAAAGAAAAACACCACATTTGCATGTGTACCTGCAAGATGGGGTCATGGTCAATAAGAATGCTGCCATAGTGAATGACTCTGTTTCTCTGTTATCTAACAGTCATTTGATATATGGTTTAGAATGGGTTAAAGTGCCTCAGCAAACACTGTAGTGTTTGTTTTCTCAACTGTAAGTTGTTTTCTCCCCTTTCTCTCTCTCTGTCTCTCTGTGTGTGTGTGTGCGTATAAGTGCATTGGTTTAAGGATGTAATGTTGTTAAGTGCTTGCTGAACATTGTGACACATTGTCTATGTAAAGTACGCTACTGTTCAAGGGTAATATGTTCTGACAAAACACTTTTTTAAGAACGCATTCAATTGATCAAAAGTGACAGTAAAGACATTCATAATGTTACAAAAGGTTTCTATTTAAAAAAATGCTGTTCTTTTGAACTTTCTATTCACTAAAAGAATTCGAAAAACATAATGTATCATGGTTTCCACAAAGCAGCACAACTGTTTTGAATATTGATGATAATAAAAAATGTTTCTTGAGCAGCAGATCAGCAGGATCACTTGACACTGAAGATCGATGATGCTGAAAATTTATCTTTGCCATCACAAGAATCAATTATATTTTAAAATGAACATAAAACATATTAAAATAAAAAAAAGTTCATTTAAATTGAATTTTAAATAGTATTTTACATTGTTACTGTCTTTATTTAAAAAAAAAAATCTTAGTTTCTTATAAAACTGTTGAATAGTGGTGTACAAAATCTAACATAATTAAAAACATTTCATGTGTTATAACTTGTGCATTATTTACAACTATACTTTCACATTTGATATTTATGATTTATTAGTTTTTGGCACAAAGAGGCACAACGTTGCTTTTTAATGTGGTTCAAAAATATACCTTCATAAAGTAAGAGACAAATATTGGTCCTTAATAAAAAGTTATCTTTTGTGTATGGGCTTCTGTTCTTATGACTGCATTTTATTTGTAAACAGTTAAACCTGTAAAAACTGTTAAATTACTTAATTTCATCTGTGTTCAGAGTCATGTGATGTCTTCTCAAAATAGGTGATTGTCTTACTGAGCCTGGCAAGAGAAAGTGCTCCACTCTGACTGGAGGACTCTCACACAGAGTACCAATCAAAGAGATCCAAACCCTGCCATACGTTCCTGACAGCGGAGATACTGAGGTTCGAATGGTCACATGAAAGCCGTCCATTTCTCAACCTAGAGTTCTCAAGCATTAAAAGGAGTGGCCTATAAATGAAAATAAATCATATTGTGAACTGGAAACAACCAGACCTTTACAATATACACACTCACAAGAAATTCACTGAAATGAAAGAATGGCATGGCAGTCCATTTTAGCTAAAAACTGGAAAGGGACATGGCAAAATAATGTGCAAATGAAGAAGCAAACACAAACAAATTGGAAAGCAAAGGCAGAGGCGTGAATATAAAACTATAGGAAAATTATTTTTGTGGAAGTACAAGGAATATTCAAATGTTATCATCTGATAGCATGTTAAATCCATTGCCAACTAGAAAATAAAAAGAGACAGGCTACTTCACTGAATTTTCCAAAACAGCAGGTATTTGTTTCATAATCGAATCAATCGAATCAAAACCCCAGAGTGTAGCATATATTTACTATATTTACTTGTATGTATACTACATTACATTAATAAATCTACATTTTCTCTATATGCTATATGTTTTGGTATTTTTCTCCTTTCTTTTTAATCCCTCATTGTGACATTTAAGAAAATGTTAACACTCTTATGGTCGTTATTTGCAAATGTTTGCATATAGAAGTAACAAAAACAACATTCCATATTTGAATTGTAAATGTTATAGCCTATCATTTGACAAAATACACAACTACTTTACATCTGAAAACTAAAGCAACATTACAACGAAATAATTCACACCTTTTCTGTGTTAAAATGTTTACTCGTTATTTGAAATCACCGACTTAATGCACTTAATAGCTACGTACACACCAGAAAACAAGATCTCATTGGATCATTACAAATTTTAGTGCTTTTCTTCTCATCGGTGCATTATTTTTTTCAAACTATAACATGACACGTTCGGTCAAAAAAACAAGGCAAAAGACAATGAAAGTGCAAGTACAAGTGCATTAACTTACCTTCCCAGTATTTTGACTGAAGATATGAGTCGAGAGTAGGCTACTGATGGCACGCAGTTTATCACTTTATCTCACCTCAGCCAATCGCGTGTGTGAGTGGGCTAGCCGCGCTGACTTCCGGATGTATTTGGTGTTTATGCTTATTGGTATTTTTGGTGTAGGCCTATTCTGAAGTGGCGTGCATATGTGCTGTAGTTACATATTACCGCTGTCCTTTCATTTAAATGCATTTTAAAATGTACAGTGGACCATCAAATAATTATGTACGTACATATTTATTTGAGATAAATGTGGTCTAAATGTAAAGGATATTTATATATTTATATATATATATATATATATAATTATTATTATTAATAATTAATATGTTATGGTGAGCTCAAAAACGCAATGTTTCCTGACCGGGAATCGAACCCGGGCCGCGGCGGTGAGAGCGCCGAATCCTAACCACTAGACCACCAGGGACACACGTACAAAGTAGAACACTAAGAGTAATGTACGTTTAGATATAAATGGTATTTTATTCTCAGATTTAATAGGATTTTATTTTTTTAAAAGACGCGTTTATTTATCGATTGCTATTTTTTTTTTACTTATAAAGCAGCAGGTTTTACCAACTAAAATTACATAGAAGTTACTCCTTTAAATGATATACTTTAATGTAACGTTACATTTTCAGGAAACAGCATTAGAGTAACGTTACACGAGAGCCTAACGTTACCGTTAAATATGTTTTCTTCCAGATTAAGAAAAAATGTTTTGCGATTCAAGACACATTTTAATAACATCCAAACGCACGGACTAATTTACGTTACGTGGCGTGAAGTTTTACACGTAATCCTGTTATGCTAAGCTATCAAAGAAAGGCCACTGGCGAGCTTATTATTACCTTAGTTTTTGAGTGGTGGCGCTAGAGAAATGTTTTAGTACCAGCATGTAACCCAAAAATGAAATAAACCATGACAATAGTAAATGTGGTATGATGTATAGCCTTATAAATTAAATACATCATGCTAGTTTCAATATTTCAAGACCTCGTGGCGCAACGGTAGCGCGTCTGACTCCAGATCAGAAGGTTGCGTGTTCAAATCACGTCGGGGTCAATGCTTTTTATTATTTATTTTTTTTTCTTTTCACACTTGCAGGGCTCTCAAGTCTCACGCATTGGGCGTGAGACACACGCATTTCAACCCGTTCACACGCTCACACGCCACACCTTGTATTTCTCACGCTGAGAAGGGATAACTTGTCCCGCTATATATACAATTAATAGATGAGGGAAGTATGAGGAAGTTCTCTGCGGAGTTCATATCTCCACTCTGGAGTTATTATACAGAGTTAAATGCCACCACCAGCCAATCAGAAATTAGGATGTTGTTGTTTCCGTTTAACGATGTTGATTCTGTTGCTAATGCTGTTCACATTGCTAACATGGATGCTTTCATTACGAGTGTGAGTTGAAGAAAGATCCGATGAATGCTGTAGGTAACCCCTTCATTTTTTTTTTTTCGATTTTAAGATTCTTGGACGAAACCACTGTCGCAAAGACAGTGAGAGCTGATATGTCTCTCTCTCTTCACACTCACACACACACACACACACACAGAGCTTGACATACATGCTCAGGACAAGTTCTGTAATCCTACTTGTATATGTGTACAGCGTATATCAAGTACTGCTGTTCAGTTGGCTCGTTTGGGGCAAAATTTCTTTTAATTTTGTTACATTTGTATTTTTAAATATATAAATCTTTTATTTTATTAGAATGAATCTGTCTTTCATCAGATTTACCTAGATGTTATGCAACTTCCATTGTGCTGGTCAATTATGAACAATAGTAAACTGAACTGCTAAAGAAAACCTGGGTGCTGCAAATATTTGAGTTGCTCCTCCCCTTTTACTTGCTCCTCCCCTTTGAGTGACTCCTCCCCTTTGCATGGCCCCTCCCCTAATCTCACTCCAAACTTTTGCTATAACTTGAGAGCCCTGCACTTGTCATGCACTGACAGTTCAACTCGATTCAAAAGGCAGTAGAAAAGTATTTTTTATTGTCCTCTAAATTTGTTTTGATTACACCACATAATAATCTGAGCATCTCACACATATATTCACAAACAGGGTTTTTTTTTTTTTTTTTGGAAATAACCAACATTTAATAAATATATGTGTTTTTTTCTGTAACAAAAAGTATGTTACAACAAGCTTTGCAATCTCATGCAATGAGACAGACTGGTCTAATGTTACTGGACTTGAAGGTAGGCCTATGTGAAGGAATGTTGAGGACTGAGAGTTCATCCACAGCAGAGACCATGTCTGAAGTCCTTCATATTTGGACCACATTTTTTTCAAGTATGCAATTCATAAAATCACAATAAAAGGCCTAAAATGAAATGAGATTGCCTTTGAAAGCTCAACTTTTATAAAACACGTCTAAACTTCCTTTATACTCTACAGTCAAGGAACTGTAAAAAAAAAAAAAAAAAGTGGTCATTCTGTGCAACTGTTGACTTCCTCTTTCAACAAACATAGTTTCCTGTGTAATAATCACTCATTATGACACCTCTACCACAACACGCATGCATTTACACATATAAAATAATAAAAAGACAATAAAGTACAGTCAGTAGACTGACATTATCAGTAACACCAAAGCATACAAGTAGCAAAACATTTAAATCAAATTGAATAGAAAAATGACTTTACAATACAACACTAAAACTGTCACTGTATGAAACTGTTGCCACAAGCAACAATAGTCCTATATAAGATGAATTTCTTTTCCAACAAAACTGCTGAAGTTGTTAATTCAAGTAAAGGTTTTACGTGCTCAAAAAATGCACATTGTTTATTGCTTCAACGTTTTCACAGGTTGAGATGACCTTTCAGTTTTGGATTGACCTCACTATTTTTGTGTTGTTCAGAAATAAGAGATCAGGCTTGCTGTAGTTTGGTGGGTTGGCTAGAGGGTCATAACCTAAGCGACTTAACATCGGGGCAAGGCTGGCCATATCATTCACCACATCAGCAGGGATCTTGCCCACCCATTTAGACAGAGCCTCTGTATTCACTGGCTTGACTACTTGATCCGTTGACAGTTCCACCCTGCAGGAGAGACAGGGATAATACAGACAATAAATAATCATACATCTATTTAGAAACACTGTAGTTAGGAATAAGGCAGACGAGGCCTAAATGCTTGTCTAAGATATCATGAAATTAAATTAAATCTGCCTTTTAGAGATTAAGTATGTAAACTGACCACATCACAAATGGCAGGAAGATCTGACAATTAAAATCTACTTATTCCAGGAGGAGACGTTTTAATGTCTAACACTGGTTCCATAATTACAGGACTGTGGCCCAATTAGCGCTCACCAGGTCTTTGAAAATGCTTGCTGATCAAACAAATGGCCTATTGACTTCTAATTTATTATTACAGAGTAGTGAAATATTTACATAGAGAGCACTAAGCCAACTCTTGACAAGGAAATGCACGTACAATCCATTATCTGGAAAAGCCGTAGATGTAAAAGGAAACGGTGAATGAAAATTATTAACAGGGTCGGACTAGATGTAAACAAAGCTGTTTTTCTTTTACAGTTTTTAATGGCATATGGAATCACACACATGACATGCAGGGGATAAAAAACAAGATATCAAGGTCCTAAAGAATTAGTTTCATTGTTTTAGGTAAATTGTGGCTACATGTTTCTAATTTGTTTTAAGACTGGAATATAACAAATTTTGCCTAGAATTTTCTTTCTATTTACATTCTGGAAGAGTTGATGCTAGTTGCCAAAAGTCAGAGCCAGTGTGCAGATTTTGACTGATTTTGCGTATCTCATACTCTGATTTTCTAGCCTCAGACTATGATTGCATCCAGGCAGAGAGTATCAAATATGTTTGGTATTTTGTGCCAATTTTAGAACACATATTGTTTTCATTTGTCATGCATCTCCTTGCAACGAAGCGCACATTTCTGCATCAGTTTGCTGTGTTTGGAGCAACTTGAAAGACTGGTGACTCTCAGTCATTTAGTGTATGATGCCCAGTTGTTCTCTGTAACCATTTACAAAGTTGGCAAGTGTATGAAGCCTTGTGTTTTAAAATCTGTTCAGATTTTAAAAGTTGTCTAGTGTTTTCTTGAAAAATGAGGGAAAAAAATTAATAAAACGTGAACATAAATCAACAAGATGTGGGAATTAATTCTTAATGGTTACAGTATCTATTTTTTCCTGTATGTCATGTGCAGGGATCCATAGATTGAAGACTATATTCATTAAAAAAATTAAAAATAAATAAAATAAATAAATAAATTACAAAAACATTATTAATTATAAAAATATTATGAGATTGCAAACGGCAATTATCGTCCCTGTTTTAATTACACCAAATCAGTTTGAGCGAACGTGATCAATGTTCATGAATCCAGCAGATAATTAATCCTTAGTGGGTTTTATATTGTTATTTGTAGTACAATTTGTACTACTACTACTACTATTATTATTATTATTATTATTATTATTATCATCATCATCATTACTATTAATATCTGATCAGTATTATTGCTAGGTTTTCCCCCTTTTTTTACAGAAACATTGACTGACCAAGAATATCTTAAGCGCCACCAGTCCTAAGTTGAGTTAAAATGACAAATATGCATTCATATATGGTTACCAAGTTTTAATTCTAATTACTATTCTATCATTAAAAGTTCCATTATTAAATAATGCTGGATTATCATAATATCATATATTATATTGCTTGACTGACTGTTGTTAAGAGTGTACTTTCAGATATTTAAAAAGCTGTGCCATTTTATACACTTATATATATATATATAGAGAGAGAGAGAGAGAGAGAGAGAGAGAAAGAGAAAGAGAAAGAGAGAGAGCTGGGTAGTAACTGATTACATGTAATCTGAATTACGTAATCAGATAACAAAAATTAAGTACTTGTAATTAGATTAAATTACATTTTAATATACTCGTAATAAGACTACAGTTACTTTTTTATTGATTACATAATTACATATTCACACACTAGTAATATTTTATTCACAGTTTATTTATTCTCCCTAATTCCTCTTTTTCATCTTTTAAATTTTCCTATCTAAAATAGTCTTGCAGTTTTGTGGACACTCACCCAAAGACCAGTCATTAGTCCGGTGGCAACACAACAGTTGATCACTTCAGGTTTAAAGGGATAGTTCACCCAAAAATAAAAATTCTGTCATTAATTACTCACCCTCATGTCGTTCCAAACCCGTAAGACCTCCGTTCATCTTCGGAACACAAATTAAGATATTTTTATGAAATCTGAGAGCTGTCAGACCCTCCATAGACAGCAAGGGTCCTTACACGATCAAGGTCCAGAAACGTAGCAAGGAGATCGGTAAAATAATCCATGTGACATCAGGGGTTCAACTGTAATTTTACAAAGCTACGAGAATAATTTTTGTGCTCAAAAGAAAAAACAAAAAACAAAAAAACGACTTTATTCAAATTCGTCTCCTCCGTGTCACCCTAGCGCCATTTTGGAGAATATCCGCTGGACGGAAACTGCGTATGCTCTTCTGTGTTAGCCGCATACCGGATGCGCTGTTTTCGTTCAAATCAAAGCGTAAATATACGTAAAAGACGTATCCGTGCGGTGCGGCTGACACAGTAGAGCGTACTCAGTTTCCGTCCAGCGAATATTCTCCAAAATGGCGCTACTCTGACGTAGAGGAGACGAAGTGTTGAATAAAGTCGTTATTTTTGTTTTCTTTGCATGCAAAAAGTATTCTCGTAGCGTCATAAAATTATGGTTTAACCCCTGATGTCACATCGATTATTTTACCAATCTCCTTGCTACGTTTCTGGACCTTGATCGTGTAAGGACCCTTGCTGTCTATGGAGGGTCTGAGAGCTCTCAGATTTCATAAAAATATCTTAATTTGTGTTCCGAAGATGAACGAAGGTCTTACGGGTTTGGAATGACATGAGGGCGAGTAATTAATGTCAGAATTTACATTTTTGGGTGGACTAACCCTTTAAGAAGTGTTTAAACATTGCATCAACTACTGAAAAAACTAACTTTTATTTGAATTATCTCTCAGTGGGTTATTTAAGCATGTATTACTATGTCTCTTTTTATGTTTCAAACACTTAAAAATGCACAAATTCACGTTATTATTTTTTTTTATTTGCATGTAAGGCAGAGATTCCCATACTTTTTTCTCATCTGAACCTCTTTCACCTAATATATTTACTTGAAGTACCCCTGAGATTTGAAAGCATCAAACTCACTCACTTTGACAGTGAAACTCCACCAGCTTTCCCAATAAGCTGTTCGTGGTGCAGCACGGCGATGTCCCACGGCAGATCCAGGAACCGAAGGAGCTTGCGCATCACCCGCTCAGGGTACAGGACCAGCTGCTCATAATGCACGGGCAGACAGTTGCCACCTGGTGCAGCCAGGCACTGGTCATACATCACCTCCACCGCCCGGTTCCACTTCACCAAACAGTCCCGGTAACTCGTCAAGTCAAACCCAGTGATAGTCACCTTGCGGGAAATCATAGAGTGTACGGTGGCCCTGCCATCACGGACCATAAGAACAAATTTCGCTTTTGGGAAGAGCTTGGAGAGGTAGGAAAGGGACTTCAGAGCGAAAGGGTCCTTATTGCAGAGCCTCGGAGCGGGCTCGCCGTGCCCCACAATGATCTCCAACAGGAAGGCACGTACAGCTGAATCCAGGACCTCATCGGTGACCCCAGCCTCATCCAGACGGACCCGTTCACGTGCGGAGTGACTCCACGTGGCCTGCATGGCTAACAGCCGGGGGATGACGCGGGTCTCTTCTCCGCACCGAACGAGAGGGTGGGCGTCCAACATAGCCCGCATCAGTGTGGTGCCACTACGAGGGACTCCGCCAATGAAAATGAGAGGGGTTTCCTCATTGTATTCTTCAGGGATTTGTAACGGGTCGCTTAGGTTTCGGCCAGCATGTAGATTAACCGCCCACCCGTGCTGTGCCGCACGAGAACGAGCAGTTGGACATTCTATCGTGCTGAGGCCAAGATAAAATACCGTGATGGAGCTGATGACCCCACAGACCAGAAGAACGTTGCACGTTTGTTTTCTCATGACTTATAGTTAGGGGAGTATGCGGTTTGTGGTTATAATAAAGCAGAATGAGGCCACAAAATTGGTAAAACAGACTTAGCAGAAAGAACGGGGAGGGAAGGTCAAGAGGGATTTTGGAAAAAAGACAGAGCGAATGCTTTCCAGAAAGGTTCAGGGTGAAAGAATGTTGAAAGGCAGCTTAGGTAAAGGTTTTTTTGGGGGGAGGGAAGGGATGGGCAAATGTTTTCCAGCCAGCAGCTCTTCAGGCCTTTGCTTGGAGTTTCAATAAAATCAAACTTGGTAAGTCAAGCCTTATGTTCTCTGTCAGCACCATTGTGCCTGTAAAAAGGGAAGGAAAAACACTTTCAAAAACAGATTTTGTCAGGTCTGTTTCAGCATTGGCTACTAGGGTGCATCTCATGTTACATTAAATGTCACATCTAATACCATTACAGTACAACATTACTGTAATAGTATTAGACAATTAGAGTTTGCCAATTTGAGTGCTGTAACTCAAGAACTGTGCTTGAATTGCAGGCCAAAACACATCAAAGGAAAATGTCCTGTAAAATGTAATTAGACAAAATGCAATGCTGTGGAAATTATGTTGTGTGTATCTTGTAAGTGTCATATCTAGTTTAAGATTGTGTAGATTCTCAGTTATCCAGGTCAAAGTAGAATAATTTTTTATAGTGGATCTCAATCTCCTGGACTCGACATCCAAGATGACATATAATGGTACGCATATGCTACAATGATGACAATGCTATATGTTTTCAAATTTCATTGACAAATTATTAAAATAATTAGTTTTTGATTAAATTAAAATGAAAACAAGAAATATTATGTCAGTTTAGATGTTGTTTATCTTGATTTTTAGTGGTTGGCCTTCTAATCTACTAGAACATCTAGTTTCCCCTTTGCACACACAAACAGGTACGTTTTGGTTACACTGCTACCTCCATGTGTGCAGGTTACACTTCCTACCTCCGTTTTTTGAGCGTCAACAGCATCTCACACACGTCAACTTTAAACTTTTGGCAAAACATGCACGTTAACACCTTTAAGCACTAAAGCATCCTGTTGCGGCAAGTGGCAAGTATCTGTGGTTGCTTTTGTTTTGAGATGCACAAAGGTGTTATTTGTGACACATGCAATGCATTGAAACTTTTTTTTTTTATGTAGATATTTTATCTTGAATATAAACCCCTTATATGTAGATGATTGGGCACTTTTTTATGTAAATTACTAACCTTGTTAGTATGCAACGCTCATTTAGAATAATACAGTTGCATTAATATTAGAACTAAGATCAAATTAATGTCTGTATGTGGGTAGTTGACAAATAAAAATTGGACTGTGTCCTGTGGTGTAACATAGCAAAAATATAGAAACAAAACTTAACATACAAATAACATGAGAAAAATGTATCTTCATTCTTAGAGTTACAAATGGCATGAGAGAGGTTTATCTGCAATGTTAGTTTTTTTTTTGTTTGTTTTTTTTACATTTTTTCATCACACCATAGGACACATTGATACGTCAACTATCCATGTACGTGTTGTGAATTAGGTGGAAATTTTAATCATTTTATTAATGTGTGTATAAATAATCCCCCCAGTAACAGTGAATGAGACCTAATGACTGTTCCTAAACAGGTTTCCACTGAACACTTATCTGTCTTTTATTGGTCGAACAAAAACATAATCCCACCCCAGGAATATAAGAATTTTAAGATTTTTTTTTCTTGCTACTTCGGTTGCTACGTGTTGATTACTGGTGGTCTCCATCCTTCTAGAGAAATGCCTGAAAATGCATTCTACCTAGACAGCATATTTAATAGTGTTCAACACTGGACCGCGATTTTTGGTATCACAGCAGAGTTTGAATTCCCAAAATGCTAATAAAGGCGTACTGACTCTCGTGCAGAAAGACCGCTGCCGTGTATTTTGTGGGAAACGTGCACGTTCTTCACTAATGCAACAAGTCGACAGATACATTTTTATATGTGGTCGGCTCGACGATCATCACCGTGTATAGTTAAAACAAGGCTGAACGCGTTTTTCGGTTCATATGCATACGTTTGCACATAAGTACGGCTGATTTCACTCTAGCTGCGTGACACGAAGACACGTTTTAAATGGTTGTAAGGGAAATCGAGGACTGAATCTACCTGAGATCAAAGTTACTCGCCAGCACGACTGGCGGCCTGCGACAAGGAAACTATGTGAGTGAAACACGCTCACGACACGTAAAACCCCCAAACAACTCTGTTAGTTTGAATAGTTCAGCAAGAAAACCGAGCGTGTTGAGTCTTACCGTACAGAAAGTAAAACTCCTCGAAATCCTGCATTCTCCAGAATCACGTCTGTCTGATGAAATGCAGACGCGAAGATCGTGTAAACGGAGCTATGAAGCTCTGACTTTGAGAATGAGAGTCTTACACCGCGAGCACATTTCTCGTGAATCTTCAGTGTATACGCGAGGAATCAGTCAAACCATTTCGATTCCAGCGAAAAGCTGTAAATTACGAGCAGAGACCTTAAATTCATACCACAGTTGAAGAACTCTCAAATTTCATTGGCTACAGCAAACGTCTATTGCCAATCAGGTGGTTTTCATTGGTTTTCTCTTTATGACATGGCATTGCTGTCATAAATCAAATTCGTGTTGAATATATAATCTGTCTCTATTGTCATCAGAAGAACCGTCAATGGTAATACACTTTTAATCAATACAATCATCAATATGTTATGAGATTTACTATAAAATAAAGCCTGCAACTTAAATGTTGCACTGTTTTGTGAAGGGCTGGAATGAGAAAAGCCTCTTTTTTACAATAAGATTAAGTGACACATTACAAGTAAATTCACATTCGGCTGCTTTATGGATAAAGGTCTCCATAAACTTAGTTATTACAAGAGCTCAATGTTGCAGCCACGTACTGGCATTCAGGCAGTTGGGTCAGTAGAGACTGTCTGACATGATAAATGACCATAATTAACACTAAACAACCAGGTTTGCTTTGCTCAGTCTCTCTCAAATCAAATCTTAAAATGGTCACCGATTAAACAGTATAATTATGTGCTAAATTAAAGAGGAGCAATACAGGAAGGATGCAAGAGAGGAAGTGAGATGGTCTTGACTCCAGAAGATTACATCCTTCCCCCCGAATGAATATCAATGCAACTCCTACAAATGGGTTTAAAAAGCCGTCAGTCATTTATGGTATTTCTTTATCGTATGACTGTGCAATATATACACCAGGAAAAATAAATACACGTTTTAACACTTTTCTTAGACATCGCTTTATATTAGCAAATATTAGCACTAGCACTGTCAACAAATCTGAAGAAAGTTTTTGTGTTTGAAAAAAGGAAAACACAATATATATATATAAAACTGAGTGTCCAGGGGTGATGCTACTGGTCTGTCTCCATCTCAGGGTCAGCAGATGCATCGCCTTCTTTCTGAGGGTCACCAGGCAGGACGTTTGTGACTTTCTGTATAAGTTCATCGATCTGTTCTTCTGTCAGTCTTTCTTCACTCTCCTCTACCATCTGTAAAGTTAGGTCATATATAGGTTATACATCTATTATCCAGCGCTGGTCATTCAAAAACTCTCCTTTCTCTCGTCAATCCCTTCCACTAACTTACTGCATGAGCACAGATAAAGCCCGGGGCTTAAAAGTACCAAATCGATACATTTTCCTTGTAATAATATTGTTAATATTATAATATTATCAACTATAAATTCTGATTATGTGAAAATAATTCCAGTTTCATTTTTTGTTACATATATGTAGGCGAAAGTATAGTGTGAAGCAATGCCACAATGACAATGACATAAATGTGTTATTAACCAATCAAAAACTGGACCAACATTCACAAAACTTGTCAAAACACTTAAATACTGTCACTTTTTAAAGAATGTATCCACTTTCCCTCACTGTGTCCTCTGGTCCCAAATTCATCATTAAATTCAAAATAAACTTACTTTTTCAAACCAAAAGCAATAGCCATTGTGACATCTCAAACAAATCATTTTAACAAACTCAGAATACACAATAACAGAAGAAACACTTACAGCAAGGTTCTATTTGTTAACATTAGTTAACTATATGAACTAACAATAAAAAATACTTTTAAAGCATTTATTAATCATAGTTAATGTTCCCTCAAGTCTAATTTCTAAACAACAATCTGAATATGCCATTTGCTTTTAATGGTGTATTTTTATTATTCAAACAAAAAAAAAAAGCCCAAACTGGGCTGTAAGCCAAACTAGAATGTTGTAAGATCACTATTGCTCAATGTCTATACATGTACCAGTCTGGCAGGATGCCAGTGCCACTATTAAAAATAAGCTAGCAGATTGAAGAAATAACTTTGGCAGGAGTATTGAGGAGATTCAAAAAAGAAAAAAGGAGGATAACGCCCATAATGAGATTATTGGTTGAAAACGATATAGAAGTGTGAGCTACAAGTGAGATGGCCAGAAACCCGTGACACTTTTTCAGGATTCTCTGAAAGATCAAATGAACAACATTTTAAATAGAAATAGACACATCATACATGTCTTTACTGTCACTTTTCATAAATTTAATGCATCATTGTTTGGGGGGGGGGGACACACGTACTGAACCCAAACTCTTGACCATAGTGTACATTCTTACTACTCTCTAAGAAATAGGCTAAGACGTAAAGAAGGAGAAAGGGTATTAAAAAAGGTATGAAAAATTGTCTCACCAGCTGGATTTCGACAGCAGTCTGAGGTCTGTGGTTAAGTAGCTGCAACTTCTCAGCTCTTTAAAGAGGAACAAGAAAAAGAACCAGCAGTCTGTCAACTTTTGTCACAGTCTAAAAACAGGTGCAGTAATACTAGACTCACTAACAAATGCAAAACATCAACAGCACTGTAGTCTCAAACATCACATGATAATGATACATCTCAAATTTAGAATTACAATGTGGTTGTAATACACTGTATTTAGTGTGACACAGACGGCGCTCGTCACACTGTTTGTGACAGGTCTATAAGTTTTCCACAATAAAACAAGGCATTTCGGTGCAAAATTTGGAATTAAAAAAAAGTAAGTTGTCTGTGACTCACTTAGTGAGCTTGTGAGGCAGCATAGCAGTGAGGAACTCCTTCACAGTGTCTGGATTCTGATGAGCACACGGCGTCTTGGAGAGGTACTTCAGGGTCTACTGAGGCAGACACATCAAATGTTAAAGGGCATGAGTGATCAACCCTGTCTGAAGATCATGAAGAAAACAATCTCTCATAGACAGAAAATTAAATATCATCTTTGTTTATGAGATGCTTCAAATCACATCAAAATCAGGCACCTCATACATGACGGTGTTGAGATTCTGCTGTCCCGCGCTGTGCTTATTTTTAACCATCTCTTTTCTTTTTTCTTTCAGGTCTGTCAGCAACTGATAGACCTGGTGGAATAGAGTGCATTTGTACAGTCACGAACTTAACAGCTGAAGATTTTATTTGATAACACACACACTGGATTGTACAACATACAAATGAACCAAAATTAATCTAAAAAGGTTTAAAATGCATTCTGACCTCATAATTGCTTAGCATAGCAGCATTGGCGTCCCTTCTGCAAAACAAAATGTTTACATTAGGATTAACTCATGTGTGAGCAAAGGAAAGATGGTGCCAATCCATGGCACTATTGTTATGATATTACATATCGTATTCCATATGCCAATAAATAGTGTTTAGAGAGTTCAAATAGTAAAGGAACCCTCTCTCTAATAAACAAATACGACCAACATGTATTCTGATCTCTCATCAACTGTTAGTGAAAATAAATTACATTTTAAACAGATCAGCTCATAATCAATTTTATCTGAGCTTTAGGGCAATAACTGCATATGTAGCGTTCACTCTCATCTAAAGATCAGAATACAATAGTACTGTACACGTGAGCCGCATATCCTCGTTATTTCAGAGTAAACTTGGAAAACAGTTTTTTTTTCCTAATCATAGCGCCATATACTGGGTATTTTTAACAAAACGCTTATTATATGGTTTAAGTTTGACTTTAAACGAATAAAAGTAAATTAAATCGCGTACACTTCCATCCCGCTTGCCTTGCTGGTTCGACAACTAACAACGATCCGGTGAGAAAACGAAGCTTGCTGTTAAACGTTCCACCCAGAACCCAAACGTTCTCGTGTTCAAGTGTGTAAGCAGGGTTATATATTCCTGTAACCACTGCTGTTTATAAATATTTTGTATAGAAGTAATTTTAATAAAGCTCTGACTGTAATGTTTCGCCCTAATCAATAAATCAAGTCGAAATATTGTGGAAGTGACACTAAAAATGATTAAATGTTATATAGCAAGATTATATTTATATAAAATATATTATGTTATATTTATATAAGATTATAGTATATAAAAGTAATATTATGAATTACTTTCAATAATTATGATTGCAGGAATCAACAGAATATCTGATAATTAAATGACCCAAATATGGATAAAGGGAGAAATAGATTCATAAACAGATGCAAGAGCAAACATACAAATCTCAATTCGTTGTGCAAACATTTCGCAAGCAATTATAACACACAAGGTTGTATTATTGTAATGTATTATTGTCTGCAAGTTGGGAAAATATTAAGGTTGTCACTTTGGTTACACTCATGGTGTTAACCACTGGTGTTAACCTCATGACAACCTTTCCACTAAATACGCTGTTGATTTGATGTATTTACACAGGTATATTACAAAGATATACTCAAAAAAGACATAAACGTGAAATAAAATACTTAAGGACATGAAGTGCAACTATATTCATTCTTTTTTGTGTAACTTCTCAGTTTAAGGACATAGCGCCATCCTTCATTCAAAACTGTAACTGCAAAGTGTATTCTCTCTTTAGGGAAGCGGTTCCTTAGGCTTCGATACAGTAAAGGTGATTTGTTCTCTAAAATGATTGACAGCTCCCGAAAAAATGGCGCTTTAGATTTTGGTTGGTTCGCGAGCATCTAATTAGCATATTGTGGGCGGGGTTTTCGCGTTCCCAAAATAAACGAGGAAGAAATGAATGTCACAATCAACGGGATGTACAGCCTTTAACAGTAATTCATTCTCATGAATCGCTGAAAGCATTGGGTCCTTTAAATATCCGACATTTCCTGTTTCTGTTTTAATCATAAGCTTTAGTTTTCGGTTTGCTCGTCGCACATAAAGACTGCTTGAGACTGTTACAATGGCAAGTTCAGAGGTAAAGATCGCTCATCTTTCTAAAGTCAGCCTGATTTAGTGCATTTGTGTGTGTGTGTGTCTCAGGCTTTCCAAACCTGTCAGAAACAGCGAGCGATGACTTACCGTAATGTTTATGTTTATTATTTTGTGTTAAACAGGGAAATAAACTATGGGGTGGTCGCTTTGTGGGAAACACCGACCCTATAATGGAAAAGTTCAACGCGTCAATCGCGTACGACCAGCGCATGTGGGAAGCTGATATTAAAGGGAGTAAAGCATATGTCAAAGCTTTACAGAAAGCATGTCTGGTCACGCAAAACGAGATGGAACAGATTCTTACAGGACTTGACAAGGTGATTGTATTATTTACCACATTACCTGACTCATATACCCGTGTGATTGCGTCCAGGTTATATATGTGTTCTTTTACAGTGCCGTCTTTCTCGTGAAACTTCATTTATTTACCCTTGAACTGTGATGCAGCTTTGTAAATATTTACCAGGATACTGTACCATAGTCCGTTCCCCCTTTGACACCAAAGCTTAATACATCACAGACAAAAATATGCCCTGACACAGACATCTCCGTGTGCACAAAACAATAGCCATGTGACAATGCTGATGATGCCTATTATAAACTTCCATAAAGCTACTGCTATTCAACATGGCATTCTGACAGCATAACTGGCCAAATAGAGGAGACTGGGGCTAGTTGTCACACTTTGAATAGGCTATTTCATTTCCACAGTTATTGTCCAAGAAAAAAAGATACAGTGCATTCACCAAACACTGACCATGCAAAATGGCCCAATATTTAAATGATAAAACTGGTATGAAACAGCAGAAATATAAAAGGTAATGTACAAAATATTAACTCATTAACTCAATAAATAGTTTAATGTATTGTACAAAAAAGTAAAACACATACTGTACATGACAACTTTTTTTTACATGACACTTTCAACTTTAATAATAAATTTTTTTTTTTGAAAAAAAAATACCCAACAGCTATTACAAAATATGATGATTTTGGATTTTTTTTTAAATTTTGAAGTATAAAATTCACAAAATTTACTCTATATATTATTGCATTTTTTAATATAATTATTCTAATAATTCAAATTAAGACAGCATTTGAAACCAACAAACATCTGGTAGATGTTTAGTAATTGGACTATTAATACAAAACCTTTATATTTTAAACCTTTATATAGCTACTGCAGTGTTATTTTAGAACCACTGAGATAATATTATAGTTTTTCTAAATATTTTGACATTTTTAAAATATTTTGTATTCATGTTAATTTTAATTTCAGTGATTTGGTTATGTTTTTGTCTATATAAAATATATGTCTAAGTAGATTCTATTGATTTTTGTTGTAGTTTTAGTTGTTTTAGTATCATTTTAATATCAAGTTAAACTAAGTGAAAATGAAAAATGTTTCCTTGGCAACTAGCTGGAATAAAATACGTTCTTATTTAATAACCCTTAGCTCCTGAGATATAGCTCTAGTGACAACTAACCCAGTCTCCCCTATAATGGCTGTAAATATTGCAAAAAAAAAAGACAGACATTTTATTTCATTGTCACAATATAAATAACTGAGGTATTTAAAAATATCTTTATCAGGTCTTTGATGAATGGTCCAAAGGCGAGTTCAAGATCAAACCAGGAGACGAGGATATCCACACAGCCAATGAGCGCAGGCTGAAGGTCAAAAGAAAACACTTTCCTCATTGGTTCTAACATTTACTTTTATTGAATAAGAAGATATTTTATCAATACATGTGGTGTAGCTTATACTTCCTTACAATAAAGAATAATATTACAGGAACCAAAATTCAGTCAATGTTCATGTCTTTCTTTCTTTTAAAGGAATTTATTGGGGGTCCAGCTGGAAAGCTTCACACAGGCAGGAGCAGAAATGATCAGGTTTAAATTTAATAATTTGTCACATGATGTCTACAGGCATACAGGCTTCTGACTGAACTCTTTCTATTTGTTGGATAGGTTGCAACAGATATGCGACTCTGGCTGCGGGACGCTATTACCACTCTGAAAGAGCTAGCTTTGCAGCTCATCAGCACTATGGTGGAAAGAGCTGCAGCGTAAGAATGCTTAATTATCAAGCTAGAGATCTAACTAATGTACAATTACCAAACATGCATCCCAAACTATTTTCCTTCGTCCATCCAGAGAGATTGAAATCCTGTGCCCTGGATACACTCACATGCAAAGGGCCCAGCCAATCAGATGGAGTCACTGGATTCTCAGGTGCATTTCAGTAGAAGAATTCTGTCTTAATTATATTTGGTAACTCTAATGTGTTAAGTGTCGTGATCTTGTATATTTGGACTTGTTGGTACATATGTATGGTCATAACAGTTCATGGTTTCTTGCAGTCATGCAGCGGCACTAAGTAGAGATGTTGAACGACTGGAGGACATCAGGAAACGTGTTAATGTGACGCCCCTAGGAAGGTTAGTTTTGTGTATATACAAAACTTTATATCTTTAAAAGAATTCTCTTATGCTTATTAAGGTTGAATTTATTGGATTAGAAATACAGTAAAACAGTAATATTTTGAAATATTGTTATAATTAAAAATAACCATTTTCTATTTTAATATACTTTAAAATGTAATTTATTCCTGTGATGCAGAGTTGAATTTTCAGCATCATTACTCCAGTCTTCTTCAGTGTCACATGATCCTTCAGAAATCATTCTAATATGCTGATTTGGTGTTCAAGAAACATTTCTTATTATTTTCAATGTTGAAAACACGTGAAAGCCGGGATACATTTTTTCTTGATTATTTAATAATAGAAAGTTCAAAAGAACAGCATTTATTTGAAATACAAATCTTTGATAATTAATCATTATAGATGTCTTTACTGACCTTTTGTAATGCATCCTGACTAAAAAACAGTTTTAAGTTTACAAAAAAAGTGTTACTGACACTAAACTTTTGAATGGTACTGCACACGCTTTTATTTTTGAGATACATTGATATATGATATATATTTATTTGCCTTGCAGTGGAGCTATTGCTGGGAATCCCTTCAACATTGATAGAGAACTTCTTCGTCAAGGTTGATGTCATTTGTATTCTCATACAATTAATGATTTGTGAAGTATGTTCCTGTGATATATGTTTGCGTATATAGGTCAAACTGGTCACCTATTTTAATTTTTCATCTGATGTTTTTTTTTTTTTTTTAATCACTCCCCAGAACTAAATTTTGATAGTATCAGCATTAACAGTATGGATGCTACTGGACAGAGGGATTTTGTTGGTATGTATAATAATGCTGCAAAAATCATCTAAGAGTATGATAATTAACTTCACAGGTCATCAGTTTCCCTTGTAATTAAAGGGATAGTTTACCAAAAAAAATGACAATTCTGTCAACATTTACTGACCCTTAAGTTGTTCCGAAACTGTGTGTCTTGAATTCTTCTGTGGAACATAAAAAACATCTTTTGAAAAATGTCACAGTGCTTTTTTGGTCCATAAGATGGAAATCTTTGGTCACCAAAACTGTTAAGTTACCAACATTCTTTAAAATATCTTCCTTTATATTCCACAGAATAAAGATCAGATTTCGATCAACACGATGGAGAGTAAATGATCACAGAATTTTCATTTTTGGTGAATATTCGGTTTAACTCAATGAGTTTGTGTATGTTTATGGACAGCTGAGTTTCTCTTCTGGGGATCAATGTGTCTCACACACCTCAGCAAGATGGCAGAGGATCTGATTTTGTACAGTACAAAGGAGTTCTCCTTCATCACTCTGAC
The DNA here is from genome assembly GCA_021397915.2 of Tor tambroides. NCBI lineage: Eukaryota > Metazoa > Chordata > Actinopteri > Cypriniformes > Cyprinidae > Tor > Tor tambroides. Next base: position 28,662 of record JAFVLL020006821.1, read on the forward strand.
TGATGCATACAGGTGAGGACAGCACATGATTCATAATAGGAAGCAATGACAGCAATGGGCAATCTTGAAAACACAATAAAAATCCTTCAGAATGTCAAAATATTTCACACTGATTGAAATTCATTCACTATGCTCGTCAGGCGTTGCATGTGCTCTTGACCTAAAAAAGTTCTGGTTCTTACCTGGGTGATGTTCCGATCCCATTTCTGTCATTGCTTTACATGCAAAAAGTACAAAATGAAATTCATCAAAGAATCTTGAAAAAACGGAATCTTTGAATGATTTCCACAAACATATTAACCTGCACAACTGTTTTAATCATTGATAATAAGAAATATTACTTGAGCAGCAAATCAGCACATTAGAATGATTTCTGAAGGATCATGTGACACCGAAGACTAGAGTAATGATTCTGAAAATTCATCTTTGCCATCACAGGAATAAATTACATTTTTAAATATATTCAAATATAAAACAGTTATTTTCAGTTGTAATAATATTTCACAATATTGCTGTTTTTAATGTATTTTTAAGATGAACATAAGAGTAGTTTGAACTCAAGAACGAGTCTCGTGTGTAGGCCCCGTAATAAAGTCACAGCAGACAGAAATCATTCATTTGAAGCCCTTGGATTAACAGTATTTTTCCTTGCATTACTACCATGTTCTGCATTATTTTCACCCCACTTGTCACCTATGCACATTTCCATCATGCAACTAGGAGCTGCTGGCTTGAGCTTTAGGCAGAGTTGCAAATTAATTAATTCAAATAACTTTAATGGTACAGTTGCCCAGAAATGTCAGTGAGTACACATGTACCTGCTCACGTCATCACACATTCTCCATTGTTAGAGCACATCAATTTTCTTCTCATACTATAATTCTTTATGGCCTGTGAAATGTTCTGCCTGTTAACATTAACTGATTTATCTTTATTAACCACAAACTGGCTGCAGCACAGCCGGTACTGACCTTAGTTAAATAGTTAATGTTCACTCAGAAATAATTATTGCCTATTTATTAACGACATTATCATGTTTGGAAAAGCTGACTATCTGCCACGGAGTGCAGGATTCAGTGTGTTGTCTTAATTGGTGGATGATACTCAACACAGATACTGTGAACACAAGCTGGCTGATGTGTGTACTGAGGGATTCAATCCACTTCTGCTTTGTATGTGTGCCTAGTGTGTGTAGTTAATCAGAGCTGTTGTGTTTGTGTTTGAGAGAGCAGCACTGGGAGCAGTTTAATGCCTCAGAAGAAGAACGCAGACAGCCTGGAGCTCATCCGCAGCAAAGCAGGACGAGTGTTTGGCAGAGTAAGATACAGCTCTGACTAATGAAGCCAACCCGAAACACCAGTACTGGCCTACAGAGATATACTCCTGCCATTTAAATAATTAGTATTATGATTAAGGTCAATCTATGGGACATTTAATAATTAGTAATAGGGCTGTCAGTTTAGTGCTGTTCTTTTAGGGATGCACAATATTATAGTACCTTATCAGTTATCGGGCAATGGTTATTTAATAGTGCATGTTTATTTCTCCTATTTTTAAATTGAGTTGTCTTTAGTTACCTTTAAATTGACTTTAGTTTTTAATGTTTTATTTTTAATTCATTTAGACAAAATAATATAATATTTTAATATCATCTATCGGTTATCTGCAATAACATTAAAATAATTATCGGTTTGATTTAAAATATTTAAAATAATAATAATAATAATTTAAAAAATCATAGTATTAACAATAAAAACAATATTTAAAATATTATTTAATACAATTAATATAAAATTAACTTACTCAACAGACAAAATAGTATCATATTTTAATATTACTTATTTATTGGTTATTGGCTATAACATCAAAATATTTATCGGCTTATTGGCCAGAATTTTCAGTGCATCCCTAGATAAATTATAAAGAAAATAATATTACAAATATTTAAAATAATATTAAAATATTATAATACTAAAATTAACGTTTTAGATATTATTTAATGAAAATACTAAAAATTAACATACTTTAACAAATAGTATGATATTTTAATATCGCCATAAAATGAAATTAAGTGTTGGCTTATTGACCAGAATTTATATATCAGCGCATACCTAGAATAATTATAAAGAAAATAACATTACAAATACTTAAAATAATAATTAAGATAAATAATATAATTAAATATTATAATATTAAAATGCAAATATTTTAAATATTATTTAATCAAATTAAATAAACATAATCATACACCACAAAGGTGAGATAGGGTAAGATAACAATTTTTACAACAAAAAAATTCATTTTATGTTAAGGCTTTATCTAATTTAAATTTCATTGTAATACAGTGTGCAGGGTTTCTGATGACTCTCAAGGGCTTACCCAGCACATACAACAAAGACCTACAGGTATGTCCTTGACAGCCAGAAAATATGATTATTTTACTTTAAAACATTTTCTGAATATATATTTTGTCACTGCAGGAGGATAAGGAGGCCATGTTTGACACATATGATACAGTACATGCTGTGCTGCAGGTGGCTACAGGAGTCATTTCAACTCTAAAGGTGAGAGACGGGTTATAACACAAGTTAATGTTGCTTTGTCATGAACAATGTCAATCAAAAAACAAAACTGTTACTTCAGTTAAATAGTAAGTCGGTGAAATGCTGAATGAGATGCAGACGTGTTTGAGCATGTTGTAATCCACTCTCAGTCTAAAATGTGAGCGGTATAAAAAAAAATGTTGTTGATTCATTTCCTTTTTTATTCATTGTTGAGCAGTAGATCTTAAGCACTTGTACTTTTCCATTCCTCAGGTCAACCAACCAGCGATGGAAGGGGCCCTCAGCCCAGATATGCTGGCCACTGATCTTGCCTACAATCTGGTCAGAAAGGGAGTAAGTCCATCAATCCATCAACTTACAGTTTAAAGATTTTGCATGTCAGTAGAGCTGAATGAAATCTGATATATATACACATATATCAAAGATGCCTTTCAGAGAGGCCCACAGTTGTGCTGGGAAAGCTGTTTATATCGCTGAATCTAAGAACATCCATCTGTCCAAACTCACTGTAGAGGACCTTCAAACTGTCAGGTCAGCAGCACACACAAGTATATGAAATGTTTTTATTTCGATTTTTTTTTTAATTAATTTGTTTCTTAATTTCACTCCAGCCCTTTGTTTGACAAGGACATTTCTTCAGTGTGGGACTACATCAAAAGCGTTGAACAGTACAGCGCCCCTGGTGGCACGGCCAGGAGTAGCGTCACAGCTCAAATTGAGCACTTTAGAACCTGGTTACAGTCACAAAAACAATAACCATAGTCTCATTTCTACAAAGGCCAGTAGTAGGTGCTTTTTCATTGATGAATTTGCCATGTTATGCCTGCATGTTACATAAGTAAACTTCCATTGGTTCAAAATGAGAATATTTAAATGACAAACAGTATGTACAATGAAATATACAGTGCCCTCCAAAAGTACTGGAACAGTAAAGACAAAATTGCTCTGTTGGCTGTGGAGTCAAGACATTTACAAATATGATTAAAAGATGAATATGAGACAAAACTACAGAATGTCACATTTTATTATTGGGTGATTCAACACATAGATGTTTTACCAGCTAAGAAGTTCAGCACTTTTAGAGTTTCATCCCCCTATCTGATGTGAGCATAAGTATTGGAACAGTTGCCTCACAGGTCTTTCTAAGTGATCAGCTGTGTCCTGTTGCATTAATTCTTCAGATATTAAAAGCAGGGAATGTGTCGTATCAGTTATATCCATTACTTCTGTATTCTGAATCTTGCATTCGATGATGACACACACAAACCAGGATGAAGATGAGGGAGCTGACTTTGAGAGAAAAGCAAGCAATTTGGATGCTAAAAGAAAAGAGGAAGTCAATTAGAGCTATAGCAAAAACAAAGGGCATGGAGAAATCAAGAGTTTGGAAACCACCAGCGACACCAGCAACCAACAACGACCTGATCGGCTGAGAAAACAACAGTAGTTGATGACAGACAAATCATAAAAGCTGTGAAAATTATCCCTAAAAGACAGTCCGTAAAATCACCAACAACTTCCGGAAAGCTGGGGTGATGCTCTGACAATCTACTACCTCAGGAGACTTTGACAGAGAATTACAGATGCTACACAGCAAGATGCAAACCTCTGACCAGCACCAAAAATAGAAAGGCAAGATTAGAGTTTGCAAAAAAGCACAAAGGTGAGCCAGAAGAGTTTTGGAACTGTGTTTATGAACCGATGAGACAAAGATGAACCTTTATCTAAGTGATGGGAAAGCAAAAATGTGGAGAAAAAAAGGGAACTGCAAATGATTCTAACCATACAGCCTAATCTGTAAAGCATGGTGGAGGTGGTGTCATGGCATGGGCATGCATGGCTGTATCTGGAAAAGGCCCTCTCAACTTTACTGATGACTTAATGTATGATGACAGTAGCAGAATGAATTTGGAAGGGTACAAAACCATCTTGCCTACCAATATTCAAGAAAATGCCATTCATTGGGAAGTGCTTCATATTGCATCAGGACAATGACCCAAAACACCCGGCCAGTTCAGTCAAGGAGTTTATAAGGGCAAAGAAATGGAAAGTCTCAGATTGCCCAAGTCAATCTCCAGATTTAAATCCAATTGAATATGAATTTCACCAGCTGAAGAGGAGAGTAAAGGCACAAACTCCCCAAAACAAACAACAATTGGAATTGGCTGCATTAAAGGCTGGGAAAAGTCTTTCGAAGGATGAGAGCAAGAGTTTGGTGATGTCTATGGGTCACAGACTCACTGCTGTGATTGTGCGCAAGGGATCTGCAACTAAATAATAGCTTTTAATCTTTTATATCTGCCTTATGTTCAACTGTCCCAATACTTATGCTCACATCAATGAGTGAGATGAACTCTAAAAGTGCTGTTCTTTTTATTTGGTAAAACATGTATGTGTTGAAACGGCTAATAATAAAATGTGACATTCTGTAGTTTTGTCTCATTTTCATCTTTTAATCATATTTGCAAATGTCTTGACTCCACAGCCAACAGAGCAATTTTGTCTTTACTGTTCCAATATTTATGGAGGGCACTGTAGTTGCAACTAAATAAAGAATTTGTGTAGTCAGTTCTTTTGAACTTTTATTAACATCTTTGGAAACATTGTTAAAGGGATCATATGATGCTATTTTTGGTTTTCCTTTGTCTTTGGAGTGTTACAAGCTATTTATGCATCCGTAAAGTTGCAAAGACTAAAATCTCAAACCCAAAGAGGTATTCTTTGTAAAAGTTAAGACTCCTCCACGCCTACGCCTGTAACGCCTCATTTAAACACGCCCCCACATATCTACATCACTGTGTTGGAGGATTTGCATAACACCGCCCAAATGTTTATGCAAAGAAAGGTGTAGCTTTTATTGTCGCTGAAGTATTGCCTTGGTATTGCTGCCGCCGCCATGTCATGGTATAAGCTGTGTGTTTCCAAATATGGTAAGGGATGTGACATTTCCGTCACACGCTTGAGGTATTCGGCCAATCACAACGCACTGGATAGCTGGCCAATCAGAGCACACCTCGCTTTTCAGAACAGCGTTTCAGCGTCTGAAACAGCGTTTCAGAAAGGCAGGGCAGAGAGGAGCAACAATAATGTACGGTATGTGGAAAGTAATGTGTTTTGAACCTTAAACCTCGTAAACACATTGCATTACACAAAATACACAAAATAATATTTTTAGCATCATCGTATGACCCAACTCCACATGCCCTGCATATGTACACAATTTGTTTTACATGTTTGTATCAAGTTTAATCATCAAACCAAAGCCATATGAAACATTTAAATTACCGGAGAAACAAAAGAACATTAAACAACATTAAAAACTGGCATTTGCAGGCCTGGTAAATCATGAAAATGTTATAAAATGTTGTAAGTAACGGAAAAGTCATTGAAATATACATAGTGAAATAATCTTAATGGAGGATCAGAAAGCTTCAAATGAGCCACATTCAAATCTCAAGCTGTTTTATATTTTTTGAAGACTTGTATAAAAGTATAATTATTGGTACATAAATATAAATGGAAATCCTTCCCAGCAATATATAAACAGATTTAAAATACTTTAAATGTAGTAATCATGAACAACCAAAAAAGTAATGGAAAACAGATAAGAATCCTGAAATTATCAAAGCCAGATAAAGCTGCCACAACTAAAAGAGAATACTGGGGGACATGATAAGAGCTACCAATGAGACAGTTAATAGTTGTGAACACAGAAAATAACTAAGACTAAGAAATCTCTTCTCCATTGTTTAGTTTCTCCACTTTAGCACAGTGGCAGAGATCCATTCAAGTACCTTCAGTTCAGTGCTCAGTTGATACTTCTGGAAGTTCAATATGGACATCCTTTGTTAAAAGAGACGTGGTCTCTACCATTCAACGAAAACACCTTGTTGTCCAAAAACACAAAAGAGGCACAGAAACAGGGTGATTAGACTGGGCAGGACACACAGACTGTGAGCTGGCACAGATGTGTACACAACTCGTCCGTTCAGATTCTGCACAGGACGGAATACTCCAGTCATTGGTTTTTCTGTTCCGAATAACAGCTGGTTATCCACTGACATCAGCTAAAGCAGGAAAAGAAAGATGGACAAAAGGATCAGTGCTTTTGAATTAAAATCTCAGGTGAAAAGGGTAATAAGAATCACAATATTAGTTGATTAATCACAGTGCATTAAGATATTTGTTTTGATTCATTTTATTGACATCAGAGTTAAAGGTTTTTACAGAGGGAGATTTTGGATATATATTTTATACTGTCAACCGCAAGAAAAAAAATCACCATGTTTATAGGAATAAATGTTATATAAATCAATCGACTGATACGAACAAACCTCTTCGTAAACCTTATGAATATCATTAGGAACAGGAAGATTAGTTATTAGATATAATTTGATATAAGACTCATTTTGAGAAAACAAGCTTTAATTGTAATTACAATGTACAGGAACAAATAGATAAAGTGTAATAAAATAACACTTAAACTTAAATTCTTTCCACTAGTCTAAAAGAAGGCATGCTATGAAAGAAAAATGGGTTTGCCTGTGGTGTCTAGCTTTAATTCTCCTGAGATACTGGTGATTGTAATCAGTGTTGACTAACATCTAGATCTCAGTCTGGTTAATGTGTAAAAGAAAGTCTCTCTGTACCTGATTTTTGCTTATGGGCAGAGTCTGTTGGAAGACTGTCCAAACAACGGCCTGGTCACAGCCTGGTGTGGTCAAGGAACCCGAGTACCGATAGTAGCTCAGTGTATTGGCTTGAGGGATGATGTCGGTCAGCTTAAAGTCTTCAATTTCACTGCTGTTCCCTTTTGATCAAACAAAACATGTTGAATAGATAAACTAATCAAAAACAAGAAACTCAGCCCCCCCCACCCCACCCAAAATAACATGTAATCTTAAATAATAACTCACCTTCATATCGGACTTTTCCTAAAGCCTCTATGACTCTGTCCAGCTGTTTGTTTTGGCCAGAAGTCACCTAAAGGGGGATGGCAAAAATCAGTTGTTAATATAGACATTAAGTTATATTGAACCTAAAATTGTTTCAGTATGAATGAGGACTGGGGCTGTCAAACCCAAAATGAGAAAAAGGTAACATAAAAATGTCATAAAATTATTCCATATGACTAAATATAGCATTGTATGAGGTTGAACTGAAAAATATCCACTGAATATTAATGTGATGTTCAATTTGTGAATGAATGATGTTTGATCTTTTCAGCTGATGAAGTCCACAAAACCAATTTGTATGATTTCTTCATGCATTAGACTTTTGAGTCCTGTTTTTTTTAGCTTAAAACTGGTCCTCGTTCACTATTATATGGAAATATTGAGTTTTATGGAAGAATGTCAGTTATTTGGAAAATAACTAAAAATAAAACTAAATTCCACAACAAAATTACTAAAACATCAACTAAAATAAAAAAAACAACAACTGAAAAAACTATAATAGACGGTTTCATCGGGTGCACGTGCCTGGCCCGAAGTTAACTTCCGGTCTGTGTTTGTTTATCATTCTGGCTAGTGGTGCCGACTACAAACGCAGTTAAAGTGATGAGCAATGAAGTTGGGCTCTGGTTGTTGTGCTGTGGGATGTGTTTCCCATACATTTATTTATTTGTGGCGACCCGCCATGATATCAAAACTGACCGAGTTTCCAAAAGGCTTCATTGAATGAACACAAGCACATACTGCATGTTTAAAAATCAAAACGAGGCGCTGGTGTTTTTATATCACTGTATTTCTGAAGGGAGACTGTCTTTAGAAGATGTTCGATGTCATTTTCATTTCATCTTGCATGTAACGCCTGATAAAGCAATGTTTGTGAGCTCAGCACTGCTTTGTGTACAGCCATTACCGGGGAAACCTCTAGTTCTCCCGCTTTAATGCGCCTCCTGCTGGCAGAGAATGAATTTGCATTTTTAATAAGTCCGTCTGATTTACGCAGCAAACATATTTTGCTTGTTATCAAAAAATAATCTACTCTAGAGGGACTTAGCTGTTGTTATTGATTCTATTTGGATGTCTACCGGAAGTTAAGTTAGGGCCACAAAAGCGCTCATGCGCAGTAACGTTTGTTTATGTTGTTGCCGTTGAAACCGTCTATAGTAGCTCATTAAAATAAATCTGTTTGGGTGAACTATCACTTTAAGAGTTGTGCTCAAATAATTTTCTCACAAAAATATTGTTAGGTATGAGACATATGAAATATCACAAGAGCATCAGTACCTTAAAAAAGAAGGCAAGTGCTGCCACCCCTGTAGAGTCATTTAGAGCCTCTCCCAAACTGCCATACTTTTCTTTAATGTGAACAATATGGAGCTGGGGGACGAAGTGCATCATTAATACACATCATAAAGTAACTTGAAGAAAATAATAGGCTTTTTGGCATTTTATTGTCCGTATATTTTTGATAGTGACATGGACTCTCACCTCCATGGGGTAACGCTCCCCGTCCACAGAGTGCTCTGAGCCCTGGCCGCCGTTCTTTCCCCAGTGCAGGTGGAACTGGACGGCCTTGTATGTGGCTGGCAGACCCCCTCCACGGAGACGCACAGATTGAGGGAGGGTGAAGTGAGCTGGAAGGAATCATGGAGCTTTTAGTACTTAACTGTTACAAGATTTAAATAAATAAATCAGGTAAACTCAGCTGAATTTAACTGAATGGATTTTTTTGAGTTAAAGGGATAGTTCATCCAAAAATGAAAATTCTGTCATCAGTTACTCACCCTCATGTTGTCTCAAACCCATAAGACTTTTGTTTATCTTTGAAACACAAATGAAGATTTTTTGAATGAATCCTGCAAGACTGAAAATCCATTCTACCAAAACTTTCACAGTTCATAAAGACTGTGTAAATGTAATCTGACTTGAGCATTCTGAAAAGACACAGTTACGTTACTGTATGTGATGAACAGATGTAGTTGAGTCTTTTATTCATATATAAACACTGATCAATGTACATACATAGAGTTAATAAATTATGGTAAACAGAAGCTCCATCACACTTGCTTGATGCATGAGGTTTATTCATTGATTACTTTTATGATCTCTTCTACTTTTTGATGCATCAAAGTTTTGGTTGAGTGTATTTTCAATGGATGACCAAAAATGATGAAAGTGTTAAAAATACCTTCATTTGTGTTCTGGAGATGAATGGCAGATTTATGATGTAAATGATGACAGAATCTACATTTTTAGGTGCACTATGTCTTTAAATTTCAGTTCGGTCTACCTGAATGTCCATGATTTTCCACACTCATATTGAAAACCTTCTCGTGGCCCTCGAAGATAAAACTGGTCAGTTTTGAGTCATGCTTCACTTTGCATGTAACGATATTGATGGGCGATTGTCTCTGACCTCCACAATTAGGAAAATTATTCTTCCACTCTGAAGGCCCTGGATGATACAATTGGAAAACATATTTCTCTCAGTATAAACATGAGAAACTGTGAACAAGGACTTTGCTTTGGAGATGACTATGCAAAATCCTGAGAGGTTGAGTCCAGGTACAAACTATTTTGTGTGTTTGTTCTCACCTCTACATGTGTCGTGACAGGAAAACTGGCTCTGGTAGCACCACTGACCTGGAACAGAGAGAACATCCTGATGCAACTGGTTGCATGGAGCACTACTGGAAGGTATTCAGATCCGTGACTTAAAGCCAAGGTTCAGAGCAGTCTTAAGAACCAGTTATGATGGTGGTCATTAACTAACAATTTTGTTTATTTTGTGGCCATATAAAGCCATGCTTTGATTCACAAAGTTTTTCCTGATAATCAGTGAGCCATCTAACTGAGTCCCCCTCCTGATCACCAGGTTTGATTGAGTGCAGAACATGTGCTTGAATGCAAGGGCACTTTGCAACAACAGAAAAAAGATGTGCAAACAAAAAGTAAACTAAACAAGTGCAAAAAAAGTAAACAAAAGTGCACAAACAAGTAAACAAGTGTAAAGTGCTGTGTGCAAAAGCACTAGTGGCTGGATCATGGCACAGGGTCACGGCGACTGTTCAACGCCTGCACCAGCTGACTGAGTGTGCCGAGGAAGGCCTGATTGAAGCTTGCAGACTGCTCCATGTGTTGCCGAGTTATTTCAACTCATGCCACACTTCAGCCTCCTGGGCATCGTCCAACATCATTTGAGAAAAACGCCGAACACGACGGTCCTCCATCCTCTCCCGCCACTCCTGCTGCCTCTCATCAGCTGCCTGCATCTCAACCAGGGCCGCAACAACATCCTGTTGCCCCCTTTCTCTTCACCTAGATACAAAAACAGACAAGAATGTTGGTTGTTGTAACATTTTCATTCTTGTGATGACCCAAACAATATAAAGGGGACCCCATCTACAATGCTAAATTCAATGTCCATATAATACTGTATAAATACTGCAATAATATTAATAATATATATGTCAGTGTGCTAACTTTCCTCTGGTATGCATATCTTACCGTTAGTTATAAGCCGGGGTTCACTAGAAGTTGATGAGCAGATTCTGAGGCAGTAGTGTCAGTTGCTGATGTCCTGGCAAGTGGGAACTTGAGCTCAAGGGTGAAATCTAGTCAGTCCTCTATTTCCTCTGACAGCTAGGATCCTCAACTGAAAAGTTACACAAGTCACGTTAATTACACAATCAACAATATGGTTCGACACAACAATACAGAACATACAACATTGTAAGTGGGTAGCCAATTACAGCAGAAGTCATCAACAAAGCATTTTTCTTTGAAGTACAATAAGGCACATTTTCTGTATCTATTTTATGTTAATTTTATTTTGAAAACTTTTACTTCACTACATTCAAGTGTTTTACCAACAACATTTGCTGTACTGTTTAAACCCATTGAATGTGGACATAATTCACATCTAGACAATCACATCTTCACAATAATTTTCAGGCTGATTAGACCCTATCATCTGTATCATTAGACCCATCTCTCTTTAATAGCTATTTAATCAGAATATGTTTAGTAGTAATAGTAAATGGTAGTAGAATAGATAGTATTTTATTAGGGTATCTGTACAAATAGCGATTATTGGATATGAACTCAGTCCCACCACTGGCTAATAAACTAGCGTCCACTAGCTTGCAAATTATTAGTTGATACCTCTCTGGCTGGCAAACAACCAACAAACAACAGACTTGCTCAAAAGTTGTGCATTGACAGTAAAAGCTTTCCCATGATCGTTGAATACTTTTACAACAACAATATGTTGCAAGAACTTACCGGCAGGCTCCATCTATCGACTCCGGCACTTGAAATTTAGCGCAGCATCATTCCTTCTCCTTACAACTTCACTTAGGTCTGTGTCCGTGGTAAGCGTCCATCATATCTAACCACTTCAATTCTTTCTTTGAACACACTCCGGCTGTTGGTCTTTCACTTTCACGATAGTCACTCCGCCAGTTTCTTGTTTTTAACGCGGCACTGCTCGGGCGTCCGCTGGAAACCCTCGGCAGCCATCCTCTCAGAAACATGCTTAAAAACCTTTTCGTTCCTCACCATGCCATCGAGTTCCCTTAGCACCCTTTCTTCACCGATGATACCAAGGAAGGTCTGCACCTCCTGAATCGACCATGGTGATGTTATGTTCGCGGCGGCCTTCGTTTTGCGGGTGTTGTGTGTTTTAAAAATGACGCCTCTTGTGTTGCGTTGTCGTTCTGTAGCTTTGCTTTCAGTGACGATTCTCTGTCAACCAATCCAACGCTCTGCAGTGAGTCTAGCTCCACCTTTAGTACCGTTTCACTGTACTGAACACCACAACGGAAGGTACCCAGAAGATGTTGGTACAGTTCGGCATTTTGGTACCATTCACAACTTTTGATAGTGGAAACGCAAATAAATGCGTACCGTTCCGTACCGTACCGTACCGTACCGCTCAGTGGAAACGAGGCATAAGTGTTTTCACATTACCCACTCTCCACCTGTGCACTTTCATCCCATTCAGCCTAGTTTGCACAAAAAAGAAAATTCGTTATTTACTCACCCTTATGTTGTTCCAAACCGGTATGACTTTATTTCTTTATGTAACACAAAAGTAGATGGAGTTAAAAGGGACCAATTCTGTTGTTTCTTTGGACCCCATTGACTTTCAGTGTAAGGACAAAAACACTGAAACATTTTTTAAAATGCACATTAAATATGTTATTTTCTCCACAAATGTCATACCCTTAAAAAAAGGATTTTTTTCTGAGTGTAAACAATACAAAGATTATTAGAGTTGTCCATTTTACAAGAAAATACTATTTCAGTCTTTCTACTTTAAAATTTCATGTTTAAATCAATGTGTTAATTGCCATTTCTTTGTAATTAATTTAAAAATTCTGAGTAACAAAAAATGTTTCTACCCCATTTTTTCTTTTCTTTTCTTTTTTCTTTTTTTCAGTGTACAGGTTTGGAATGACAAGGGGGTAAATAAATGATAAAAAAAATTTATTTTTGGGCAAACTATCCCTTTAAAGCTAGGTGATTTTAAGCTTGGCATTAGTTTTTCTTCACTGCAGTGAACAATGTTATATACAAAACTAAACTGTTGCATGAGAATGACTTTAGGTATTACAAAAAAAAACAAACAATACATGTAATAGCCTACATCTGCATGTGTCTTATAAGTACAAAGCAAATGAAAGAAGACGGTGAACTTTGAAGAGGTCAGACAATATAAACAATACAAGGTGACCCTCTGTTAAAAAATAACCTGTGTGGATTCAATAACCCAAGATGCACTGCGTTCCAGGCTAGATTAACCAATGACAGAGCAAAATCGCTGACTGTCAGAGCAATTATGCAGTAAAACATTGCAACTCAAACTTGGCATGTGCAAGCATCATATTGAAATCCCTCATTCTCAAAAATATTGATTTGATATTATTATCTGCATGGTAGTTAACCTAAACAGTAGCCTATACCTAAAAATACAAAAACGTCCATACCCGAAACACACACACACTTATGGAAATATAGTACAGTTTACACCTCCCTCTGCTGTTTGGATCATAATTACTTTTGGGAAATACCTTCCCATGAATTACCCCCATTTTTCAAATCATTCTGACACCTCTGGTTTTGCAGGTTCAGGACAAGGACACGTGCTAATATAACAGCACAAATGATGTACTGTAGTAGGCTACTTGGTGCATTCAAGTTCAAAACATAAAGGGCATGTAGACAAGGCACAAAGAAATGAACTATTTTCAAAGAGTTCAAGAATGCAAGAACTGCATTCCACTCAAAGGACAAGGAGCAGGAGAATGAGAGGCTGTGACTGGACTAAAATTCTACCAGATAGCTAGAAGTGTTTATGCATAGTTACTGCTGATTATTGAGTTTTACCAAACAATACAGACATTTATAACAATTTTCCCACAGTGATTATGCAATCACAAATCAGCATCTTTCAGTCACTAGACTTTCATGCCACTATAATTATGTGCAATGTAATCTCTACAATAGGCTATATGGCTTTGTTTAAAAAAAAAAAAGTTATTGTATTAATAATGTTTGTATATAATGTGTAACTTGTACAGTGGAGCCCAAGTTTCATGCACTCTTTTCTCGGTTAACTAAATTAGTAAATTAACTTTGACTCTGTTGTTTATGGGTCATTAATAGATAAGCTACATGTCACAATTTAAAAGTATGCAATTATTTGGCGGTATTAATGTTTATAAACTTATGCAGCGCCATCCCTGCACACACACTCCTGTGGCGACCTTTTTTTCGAGCAGCTCCCTGTGCTAAACTTCCTCTCTCCATCCTCTTTCACTTTTGCTGCTACTACAACTGTCTGTTCGCTCATGGGAAAAGTCTGTTCGCCTGATAGAAGCAACAATGGCGAAGGTAAGGTTATTTTAGCGACGTAGCCTACAGGTACGAATATTTGTCATATCTAGCTATAGGCTGATTATGTATGGCCTACTAATAAAAATGTGTAATGACAAATGTATTTTATATCAGAAAACGCAATTTATAAGCATTTTCACTAGGCGTACTGGTCTCTGACTTTTGGACTCCACTGTTGGCTATAAAACAATAAAAATTATTATTGTGAATAATTATATGGATGTTTTAGTAGGCTATAATGACGACGAGTTGTGTTAATGGTTCCAAAAACAATATTAAATTCAGCCTTACAATAGAACGTCATATGCTGCATAATAACAAATTTTTTTTGTAAAATAGGCCTTTTTTAATGTTTTTTAAACACCATTATCAATTATGAAATGTATTATTAATTTATAAAACAAATATATATGTACGTTATCATACAGTAACATATTAGCAGCTTACGATAAAGTAGAGTTAGTAACGTTCTGGTTCATTCATTGTGACGGAGACAGTTATGTGAAAAGTAACTCAATACTCAAAATTAAAGTGATTGAATATTGGATATTTTAGGGTTATATTCCGCTTTAACAACTTTATAAAAGACTGGTTTATAAAAAAGTTATTTCTGTGCAAGACGTGTTAGTGTTTTGTCATGACAAAATTCAGCCTTTTCTATTTCGCTTAGAGTAGTCATTCATCCAACTACTGCCAGACAGCCAGAGAGATACACAGCTAGACAGACAGACAGCTTAGATAGATAGATAGATAGATAGATAGATAGATAGATGGATAGATAGATGGATAGGTAGATAGATCTTCTACCTTACCTGAACAGAGCTCTGGAACCAACAGAACAGATAAGAGAGAGAGAATGGTCTTCATGTCTACAATACTAATACAAATCTCACTGCCTTGTGAGACAGGAACCCATTTTATATAGTAGAGGAAAGGAAGGAGGGGAGAAGGGGGAGAGAGAGTTTTACAGGTAAGAGTTGAAATGACAGGTGTAGGGCAGCAAAGAAGGGCATTTGAGGTCCTTGATGAGGACATTTAACTCTCACAATACAACCTACAGCCAGTTGAACCTAGTGAAGTTTTCCCTGAACTTTCGCTTAATGAGTTAGCTTAATCAAACAGCCTGCAGAGGGCACTATTCTACAGGGCTGGAGCGCAAAACAAAACCTATTATTATCCCTGTTGTAGGGCATGTAGTTTTAAGCACACTGTAAAGTTTGTCTTCGAGGACACACACATGCTCTAAACCCTCTGCAACACACACATGAGGAGAAATGAATGCTGGTTGTCAGTGAGCATTGAGCAACATATATTCATAGAGGAAATGATTTCAGTCCCTCCAGGTGACTTTGAGACTAATTAAGCATGTGGGGTGTTAGGAGATGTTTGGACATTTTGACTCAAGTGACTGTTTTGAGAATGATGAATGATGTAGAACAAAGCAGCCTGTCTTGTTAACCATGTCTTGTTGCTTTGACACTGAAATCAGTTAGCACGACAAAAGCGTCTAATTAGAGATAAGGGAAAACAACAATGCTGCTATCATAAATCACCCCAGCCTTTTTCCGACATAATGAACGCACCCCATCCCTCTCTCTTTCTTTGCCTCTTGCGATGCCGTCTTGGGCTTTTAAAGATGGGAAGCCTGTGCTGTAAATTAAATTAATGTTAGCCTCCTCTCAATCATTCATCATTCCAATAAAATGACTGGAACTGTTGTACTGCATCGTTAAAACGGAGAGACCTATTAAAA
Organism: Tor tambroides; assembly: GCA_021397915.2. Lineage (NCBI taxonomy): Eukaryota > Metazoa > Chordata > Actinopteri > Cypriniformes > Cyprinidae > Tor > Tor tambroides. The sequence goes on from JAFVLL020006821.1 coordinate 44,828, forward strand.
AGTCATTAAAGTCAACTCAGCATGAAGGTCTGCCCTGTTGAGCTTTAGCCAGCCAAAATGAAACAACTCCATTTTATGGACATCACATGTGATTACGAGTGAATGAAGTGGAAGGTAAACAGTAGGCAGCAAAGGGACAGTAGAGAATTAGAGAAAGGAATTAAATATACTGTATGGCTCCCAGTTTTGTAATAGTCCACTAAGATCTGGACTGTGATGCCTCATTGACTCGTAACTCACCATGGAGAATCATTACTAGAGAGTCTATTGACATCTACAGTAAGAGGCACTTAAGAGAATCACTATATTGTGTTTTACGTACCTAAACGAACACATTCTGGTGTCACCATATAAGTAAGGATATCATAAATGTGCAAAATTTGTACCTTTAGGGATACAGCAGCTTGTTACTGGGGCAGTAATCTTAGAGATGAAAAAAATATATAAAAAAGATATGTTCCCAACCTGCATGACTGCCTTTTCTTCTGTGAAACATAAAACAAGGTGTTTTATGAAGAAATGAAAAATGCCATTGCCACTGACTTCTATTGTACGGGCAAAACATTAAATGGAAGTCATTGGGAAATAAAACTGTTTGGTTACCAACATTCTTCAAAATGTCTTATTTTGTGATCCAATGAAGAAAGTCGTAGTCAGTTTGGAACGACATTATGACATTCTGTCATAAATGATGACAGAATTTTTATTTTTGGGTGGATTTACACAAAACTATTTCTTTGAAGGGACAGCTTTGTACCTTATCTACTCCTACAAGACTCAATAAGGTAATAAGGTTACTACAAGGTTCTATATGAAACCCATTGAGGTTACTTGCCCCAGTGACAAGCTGTTGTAGCCCTAAAAGGCTGGTCACATTACTGTTGTTCAGATATTTGTAATCCATCCATCTGAATGGGAATCCACACAATTGGGAATTTTGCGTGGGAGCATGTGTTCATCATACTCATAAAGATTCGCCACCAACAGAAAGCTGCTTGGTATTAAAGTAACTTCCATGTGAGCTGTACTTTATACATTGTACACTTCAGACAATAGTCTGTGGGACCATTTTTTGCCCACAAATTATTACCAAAATTTGTGACCGCACATTGAATGTACAATTTTTGCATTTTTTTTTTTCTGATAAAGTATGCATGTTTGCTTTGCATCAACTAAGATGGTAAACTGCCATTTCACTGCAAATGGCACATCAGTTTATAGTCAAAATAGCAGAGGTTACTTTTTTATGTGCTTTGGAATTTTACAGCACATATGACAAATTTCTGATACATCAGTACATTACTGAAATAAAAACAGCTTTTCTAACTTTCTGCCCAGTTAGTTATATACAAAT